>CATIWR010074534.1:0-61238 GCA_949677035.1 Omphalea diandra | reverse complement strand
TTTTTTTTTTTTTTTTTGCAAAATGATTTTGAAAAGGGAAAGGTTGACACAACTTTGTTTGTCAAAAAGCATAATCATGATTCACTAATAGTGCAAATTTATGTTGTTGATATCATTTTTGGTGCCACTAACAAATCTCTATGTGAGAATTTTGCTAAATGTATGACTAAGAAATTCGAGATGAGCATGATGGCAGAGCTCAAGTTTTTCCTTGGTCTACAAATCAAGTAAACCAAAGATGGGATCTTCACCAACCAAGCTAAATGCACAAAGGACATTCTCAAAAAATTTGGCATGGAAGTATGTAAAGTGGCCAAAATACCAATGAGTGCTACCATCAAATTGGATAAGGACGAATTAGGTAAGTCGGTTGATGAGAAGAGATATCAAGGTATGATGATTCTCTACTTTATCTTATCACTTCTAGACCTAATATAATGTTTAGTGTATGCATATGTGCTAAGTTTCAATCTTGTCCTAAAGAATCACATTTGAATGTTGTTAAAAGGATTTTCAAATATTCACATAACACATTGCATTTAGGATTATGGTATCCTAAAAATTATTCTTTTAGCCTCATAGGTTATTTAGATGCGAATTATGCTAGTAGTCTTCTAGATAGAAAGAGAGCTTCTAAAACTTGCCAATTTATAGGTGGGTGTTTGGTTTCTTGATTTAATAAGAAATAAGTTTCAGTTGCCTTATCCACTGTATAAACTAAATATATAGCTGCAGGTTATTGTTGAACCCAAGTCTTTTAGATGAAATAACAATTAAAGGATTTTGGCAAAGTTGTTGATCACATTCCCATCAAATGTGACAATGCTAGTGCAATAAATCTTTCTAAAAATTCCATCCAACATTCTAAGAGCAAACATATAGACATTAGATATCAGTTTCTTAGATATCATGTACAAAATGGTGATGTTGTGCTAGAATTTATAGACATAAATCATCAACTTACAAATATTTTCACAAAATCTCTCAATGAAGAAAGGATGACTTCATTAAAAGAGAGTTGGAAATGCTTAATAAAAGCTCCCTAAAGTAAAAAATTAGATCATTCTAATATGTTGCACCATTCCATGTTGAATGATTGCCTTGTGTGATGTATGGGATGTGTATTCCTTTGGATGTCTTAATTTTGCATGCAATTGTGCCTCTATGTGCCAATTTGCACAAATTGGACATCAATAAATTAAGTGAATCATAGTTTAGATAGTCAAGTATCATAATTTCATAGTTATCTTTTGGGACTTGTAATTCGCGGTCACTATTCCTTAGTTCACAATCGTGAATTACAAGTATTCTGCATTCGACTGTCAACCATCAATTCGCGATCGTGACTTTTAGTCTCCCACCACAAATTTGTTCAAATTTTAAATCTTTTGACTATTAAACACATCGTTTCTTGAGGCTTTTTTGTCTATTACTCATACTTTTTAGAATTAGCAATCGCGACTTGCAGGTTGCAGCGCTACTTTGGGTAACTGCCACACATTTAAGTGATTTGATTGCCAACTGATTACACTCCTTTATTTAATTCATTTTTTTACCATTTTTAGCCGTTTTCACACCCTTTCTTAGCCTATATAAACCCTTCAAATAATGTTTTTATTCATTCCTACCAAATATCTTCATCTCTCTTCTTCCTTAATCTTAAAACCTTCACAACTCTCTTTATTTACAAATGGCCCCTAAAAAAGCTTCAAGAGTAGGAAAGGGAAAGGCAGTGACAACCTTTTGGACCACCGACTTTACACTTAATGAAAGGAATAATGAAAGATGAGAAAGAACATTATAAGGCAAACACCTTCAAGATCTTTCTACCAAACAAAATTTTTTCCACTTTCCTTCTTGGGTCGTTGGAATCAAGCACGAGATCCATGCATTTCTTTCAAACTTAGGGTGGAACAAATTCATATTTCATGACGAGCCCAAATATGAAGAAATTGTGCAAGAATTCATGTGTACCGTGACTCTAAGTCGAAGAGCAGAATCTTGCGTCGGCCAATACGGATTAATATTTTATGCTTTTGGAGACCTTTTTTCATCACTTTCAAACAATTGTCTAATCTTTTCAATCTTCAAGTCAGAGATGACATTCTAATCATCATCTCTACTCTTGATGTCATATATTCTGAGTTTTGGTCTGAAATTTCTATGGAGACCAAACATAACCCCAAAACCTCCTTAGTCAAATACATCCAAACCCTCCATTTTTTGTTACTTCATCATATCATCATCTTCTCTATTAATGTAAAAGGTGATGGTAATGAAAAGTATCCTAAAAGGATCTTACTTTCCATTTCTGCCTTATAAAAAATAAACCCATTCAAACTGGCTGCTATTTTGTGGATTAATTGATTCACATGAGCACCAAGCCTAAGAGTCAGTTTATTCTCCATTCCTAAGAGTCAGTTTATTCTCCATTCACATGTAATTGCCATCTACAGATTCATAGGTGCTCTTAATGAGGAAAATGAAAAATTTATCACTAAGAAGCTTCTCCTTTCCTAAAATTTTCTAGATCTCCCTACCTTATTAATGTAAAAGCCATTCACCGTAATTCTTACACATACACTTTAGATGCTTTGGAGCCTCCAAAAGAAAATGGTTGGTCATTGAAAAGGGAGCCCAACCTATTCCACCTCCCTAACCTAAGCCCAAAACCAAAATCTCTCTTGCCTCCATCAACAAGAAATTGGACAAAATGATAGGATGACAAATAGATGATTTCTCCTTCTTTCCCACCTACACAATAACTTGGTGGACTTTCAGGGGAGAGTAGGTGGTCATCCCTACCATCTTTCAGATTTTGAGGATTGGGTGGACACATCGGAAGAAGAGGACAACTAAGAGGTTGAGGCAGGTGATGAAGTTAAGGGTGGAGGAGATATTGAAGAACAAGACAATTCTAGAGATGATGACAGTTCTCCTATCTTTTAGATTGTCTTAAGGGTTTCTATTTCTTTTTCTGTGTTGTCTTTAAGTTCTTGATGTAAAAACTATTAATCCCATAAATTATTATATAAATAAAAGTGTTTGTTTTTGCAATTCAATGTCTTATCCTTATGTGATTGCAATCCATATGTTATCTTGGTTGTTTTACTCTATATGATTACTCAATCTAAATTTATGCATCACTTTCATTTTTTAACTCTTTATCCTCTTTTTTGATCTTGCCAAATGGGGAGAGAATAACATATTGAAAGAAAATGAGTATTCTGCATAAGAAAAACATAGGTTTAAGGGGAGCAAGTTTTAACTTAGAATCTTATACTTATAATTATTTGATCATTGGCTAGGATTCTTTGATTATCTGATCATAGACCATCCCAACTTCACAACTCATTCATTTATTTTTCTCTTTAGAATCAATCTAAGTTGTCGAAACTAAAAAGGGGGAGATTGTTGGACTATATTGGTTAAACCTATGTCATAAGCCTCTTTTTATATTGACAATAGAGATTGATCAGTTTGAATGCTTTGTTTAAGTATTATTTTGCAGTTTATAAAAGTTATTTTCATTGGAAGTTGGATGGAAGTTAAAATCTCCATATTTAAGAATAACATCCCAATTCGTGATCGATATCCTATAAATCGCGACCACAACATTGCTATAAGAATGGATGAAGCTAGGCTAGAGGAATTCGCGAGCGAATTCATAGCTAGGACTCAGTCGAAGGAGCCTTGGTTAAATCACAGAGGAATTCGCGATGGCATTCGCATATGAAGTCGTGAATATGAATTTCATAGTGACAAATAAGGGAACCAAAGCCACAACCATAGCACACAAGTGTCCAAGGCAACCATTGAAAATCAAAAATCATGGTTGTGATTGCAACTTAAAAAGTTAAAGTTTCCTCACAAAATAGAAGAATTCGCGATCTCAATCGCGCCTAAGACAAAGCCACTTCGTGACCATGACTTTTACGTAGTTGATAGAACATAATGATTATATTTCTTAGACAATCAATGGATGAAGGACACGTGGACTAGCCGTTAGACACAGAACTAGGTTCTCTTTGGTGATTTCTAGCTCCTCAGTGCATATTGGAAATTTGTGATCGTGAAATGAGAGTAGCAACTGCGACTTTCACCTGACAAACATTTAATGCAAAATCAGCCTAGCACAACTTGGAGATTTAGGGATAATTTTTGAGTAACGTCTCTTTGGTAGATGTGAGCTATAAATACTCCACCAAACTGATGTAAATATAAGAGAATTGAATTAATTATAACCAAACTCTATCCAATTTACTTCTCATTCTTTTACTCTTCTTCATTTGTTTTTTTTTGTTTGGTGTGAGTAATAAACAACTTTGTAAGTAGATTGAGAGTTAGCCTAGATTCTATCACTCTTGTAAGAGGTTGACATTTGAGCCTATCCAAAACACTTGTAAAAGGTTTTTGTGTGAGCCTAAAAATATAAGGTTGCAAGTGTTTTGTGTGAGCCATAAAACACAAGTTGTATAAGTTAGGTCTGAGCTTGAAAACACTAAGTTTAAGTGAAATACCCAATTATGAAGAATTAAAGAGTGCACGTAGGGTTTGTTAACACCCAAACCACTATAAACTTTTTATATTGATTCTTCTCCTCTCCTCCTTAACTTCATGAACTCTTAAACTTTCTATTTAATTTTCAATTAGCCATCAATTCCACCCTCCCTTCTTGGTGCACTAGGCCAATACTTTGTTTTGCTTCCTAAAGTTATTAGGATAATTTATTTAACTATTTTGAAGAAAGCCAAACACCCATAATCAAATTCTTATTAAGGTTTCTTAATGTTTTCTTTAGAGATTGTAAAAAGGTTTTCTTTAGAGATTGTAAAGGCTATAAAAAGCTTCTTGTATTTGGCCAACATTAGTTAATCAATCAATAATAATATTTTCTTCATCAATTTTTCTTATGAGATTACATTCTCTTCTTAAGTAGACCTGGTAAGATTATTAATTGAAGGCTTGATAATTTCATAAATTTGTTGATTCTAATCTTAAATTGATTTATTTAATTTAGGGTTTGAATGAACAAACGCTATAAATCTTGATAGCTTAGGTTGCTATAAATAGGTTTTTTAGATATCTAGTTCGCATTTAAAGATCTATCTTATTTTGATTCTTGAATTTGATTTGGGAACTTGTTTAATCAAACATATGGATTACAAAGTCCATGACTTTGTTCATATCAAGGTTATGGGCAATTATTTATTTGCTTTGCAGTTGAAGGCAGTGAGGTAATTAAGAAACTGCAATATTTATGATGTGTTCATGGGATAGGTTTTTTTTTTTTGTTTAGATTGTAATTTTATTAAATTGTTATGAATTATGCATGAATGAGAATGTTTTTTTTTAATGGATTTGGATGTGATTATGATTGTTGAGACTTCAAATAAATTAAAATGAAGGTTGGGTTGTTTGTTAAAATTTTTAGGGTAGTATGCGTACTGTAGACATGTTGTTTAATTTAATTATAGGTGCATGGTCTGTACCATAGCTAAGCATTATTATAACTCTTTTAAAAAAATTATTTTATTTTCACGTTTTTCCATTGTGCACTAATCTCATTATTGTTGGTTCACTAGTAAAGGATGGTTGGCATGTGGAAATTAAATTTTATGAAAAGGATAATCACAGGAATTCAATTTTGCACCAAATGTGTCAAAGTCTCATGAAAGGGGAGTAATTTTCTTTTTGTCCTTTTAATTAGATTTTCTTTTAAAACATTAATAATAATGTTTAATTTAAGTTTGGGGAAGGAGGATAGGAGTTCATTCTTTCATTCTTTGATTTTGGTGTGAATTTAGGAAATTGATTTATTATTTATTTTTGGATATGGATTTATTTAAATTGTAAAAAGAAAATTTTGGTTCATCAATTTGTGAATTTTAATGACTAATTTCCTTTTTGGGTAGGTTTTTTACCTAAAAGTTAAGTAGAATTAACTTGCGAGTGGTCACATTATACTTAGTGAATTTTTGAATTTTGTAATGCTTGTAATGAAACTATGCATGATTATCTTGTTGTGAAATTTAGACATTTGAATAAGCTTGATAAATGAATAAGTGATTACTTTGTTTAGATTGATTGAGAAATTTGTTTGAATCATTACATTTAGGCAATTGATTGCTTATTTAAATTCAAGCATATGCATGCTAGTAATGTTAAAACTTGTCTACTAATTCTAGAACCAGACATAATTTTTAAAGGTGAAATATCAATTTTTACTTGATCAAGGAAATGATTTAGATATTCTTTGTGTTAGCATATTTAGCCCCCTATATAGCTATATTATTTTTATCTTTTACACCTTTTTTGAGTCTTGAAATATGCTCTAAGAGTGTATATAAGCCTTTTCCTGGCCACCCTTAACCACATCACCATACAACGCATCATCATGGCTTACCCATCAAGAGAATTTTAGGACTAAAATTTTTAAGTGGCACAAGAATTTCTGCTATGTTTGTTGAGAAAATTGGAGTTCCCTTCTTATGTGTATCCTTAAGAATGTGTACAAGTGTTTGGTATGTTTGACAGGTGTAATACTTTCATCCATACAATTGTTGGTTATTTGGATTAAGTTGCTTAAAAAAATTAAAATTAAAATTAAAAATATATAAAAAAAAAGTAAGTTGAAAGTTGTTAAGTTTTTTTGAGTTCTAATGCTTAAATTGTTTAGAGCACCCAACTATATATGAGAGGCATTATGTTAGCAAGATGTTTTTGAGCCTTGTGTTGAATTGTGATTAAATGAGTGATTGTTGCTAGAGAGTAAGAGAAGTGATCTAGGCAAGTGGAAGGTTTTTGATACATATGGAAATTTTTAGTTACACTTGATTATTTTCATTCTTGAAGTTCTTTTGTTTACACCTTTTTATCCATTTCTTTGGTAAGCCATTTTCCCTAGCCATGTTACAAGCTAATAAAAGAACTTCTGATCTTTGGGATGGTATGTAATTACCTTAGTAGAGATTGATTGTGTGATCTTGCCAATGGAATTATGCTGAACATTATTTTAGGAAGAGGTTTGATAATTCTAGCATGTGTTTTATGGTTCTTACATGTTTCTTGGTTAATTTATACTTAGAATTGCTTATAATTTTTGAAAGTGAACTTCAATGTAATAAATTTTATAATGAGAAGATTGTGCTAGTACATTATGGAGTTTTATAAGTTTAAGGATTCACATTTATAATTTGAAAATCTCTTATTTATTTTTTTTCTTTGCTTGAGGACAAATAATACTCCAAGTTTGGGAAAATTGGATAGGTGTAATTTTTGCTCATATATTTAGATATAATTTAAGAAGTATTTTCTTGTTTTTATAGTGTTTTTATTTCAGAATTAGTTTATTTTTCTAGTTGTTTTATGTTAGCATAGGAATTTTTTAAAAAGGACCTGAAATTGTGATTTCTAGAAGTACTATATCGGCAATGACATGAGCGATTCAAGTTGTCAAATCCAAAATTTAAAATTATCTCACTTTGCTCTTTAAAAAAAGACACGACCTATTCTAATATAAAGACTTATTGTACAAAAAGAGCAGCTTTTTGAGAGAGAAAGGTGTGATATGAATAAGGTTAGATAAGCTTCCTTACCCGTATGATGAACACAAGTCCTAAGCTTTTAATTTAAAGATCAAAATAAGGTCATTCTTAAATCTAAACTAGATCTCTAGAAAACTTATTTTTAACATCCTATTTTATAAGATTTGTGTTATGTTAATCTCAACCCTAAATTAACTAAGTAATTAAGTCCAATATTAAACAAGTTTATGGCATTATCAAACTTACTCAACAATCTCGTCAAGTCATTTCAAGAACTCAGAAAGAGAATTCACTCTCATAAGCAATTAAACAAAAATAATCTAGTTCTTTTATTAATGGCTGAATATGGGTTTAAATACCCTTTATAAATTTTTAGGAAAAAACCTAAAAACCTCTCTCTAATTCAGTTTTACATACCCCAGCCAAATTCACAAAGTCATAATCCTATTTGGATAACTAATCTCACTCTCACATAAAAACTAAAAGAAATAATCCTGTTGGCCAAGAAGATTAGGCCTAACTAACTTTTATCACTAAACTACCTTAACTAAAGGTTCCTTAAAAAGATAAATAATTAACTAAAGAATCCTAACTAAAGATAACAAAAGCATTCAACCAATGAGGAGAAAATCCTTTTGCATTAGGAAAAAAATGTCAACTAAGCATATCTTGTAAGAATCTTTAACTTTGGCCTTTGTTTTCATGCTTACATGCTTTGGACTTAATTTCCCATACTTTGGCATAATGGTATTAGGCTTTGGCTCTCCATGAGTTAGGGTCTATTAGATCAAGTTAAGCACTCCTTTTGGATAGTCTAAGCTCTCATCCTTTTGCAATTGGTCTTTATGCAATCCTTGGTCTTCTTGGGATAATCCAATTGTAATTTTCCCTTACATGAAACCTCTAAGTGCTTCCTTAAAGTTCTTTGGCCTTCCTCTTGTGATTGGGCTTTGAAGTTGAAGTAGATCTTTTATAGGATTGCCTTAGCCATTTGCATCAAAGTAGATCCAACCTTTACCCCAAAATTTGCAGAGATTTTATGAAGATTGGAAAGCTTTTCTCTTAAGGTTTTCATTGGTTTTAGATTAGCAAGATTTTTTCTTCGTTCATCCATTTTTGGATTTGATGAATTCTTTATTATTTTATTCTTTTTCTTCTTCCATAGTAAACTAATTCTTTAAAATTATATGAATTAAGGTGAAAGCCCAATACTTATTTGATGAATATATGAAGAGATTTTGCTTCAAATTATGATGGGTTTTTTTTTTTGATTTAATGTGTTCAAGCTTAATTGATCTTGCTTATATGGCCACATATGTGCAATGCTTGAGATTTAAATGGTGGAACGAAAGTGAAAGTCTAGGGTTAGTCTTAACAAATTAAACTAGGAGACTGAGACCATGAAAGTAGGCTTGACATTTAGAGATATTAAAGGATTATTCATGGAACTTAATGTATTGTTATTGGATTTTATGACAATGAAATTAGGCATAATTTTACTAAGAATAGACTTAATATTGTTTGATAAAGAGTATTAGAAAATTGGGGAAAATTCATCTTTAAGCATGACCTTATGACAATTGAAATAATTCCTTTGATATATTTATGAACTGGTAGTATAGTGGACCAAAATTCCCTAGAAATCATCGTCATAATAGTTTTTTAGTTATATTTTAGTTTTGTTTAATTATTTATTACAATTTCAATTTTTGATTATTTTCTCCTTAATAATTCGGTGGCTAGATAATAGAAAAATTAAAACTTTGTTGGTGCTTATGTGAATCTATCCTTGTGGGAATGAACTTTACTTATCATTGTATTACTTAAGGGGTTTGTGCACTTATAAGGGTTATATATGCAACAAAAATCAAATTGTAAGAGTTTGGGCACAATAAATGAAAATTCTTTCACATTTAAGGTTATTTGGTGGTGTATTTGTAGTTTATAACTAACAAGTAGTCATTGCTAAGGAAACTATGTCCATCTCTCTGAGATTTGGCAGGTAATTCTGCATTTAATGCTTGTTAAAAGCATTTTATGGTTAAGATCATATAATCATAGTTACTATCTAATTTTTATGCTCAAAATTACATTTTCATGGTCTAGACATTTAATTGTTTCTAATGATTAGTGATATGTGGCATTTGATCATTAGTTCCTCAAAACTAGCCATCACAATGCTCCATTTTTTGTATAAATCTTGATTTCGAGTTAGAAGGTCATAATCGCGATATTGGATCACACTCAAATAATGAAACATTAATTTTACTGTGAACAAGCTTAGATGTTTTGGTTCTTCATTGAAACAGAGTCACGACCATGCCTTTTAGAATGGGGTCATGACTTTCAAACACCTAACCACTTTTTGCACACGTGGTATATTTCAACTAGCTTCATAGGAGATTATTAGAACCCCTTTTTATGGATGTTTGAACTTCAAGATTACGACTTGAACTCAATTTTGATCTTGGACTAGATTAGAGCTTTTGGTTTCATTTTTTTTTTCTGGATAGTGGTCATGGCTGGGTAATCAACAATTGCGACTAAGTTCTTGGTCATGATATTTCTATCTTGGGCATGATTTACGGGCCAATTTTGAGACATGGAGATTTTTCAGTTTATTTTGACTTTTTACCTTGTTTCTATTTTATTTTCTATAAGAACAACACTTAATACCATCATTAATACCTTTCAACCCATGTTGCCAAGATAAAAAAAAAATATGGTTTGAACACTTTAGTCTAACAATCTCCTCCTTTTTTATTTTAAAAATCTAGATTGAATTTACAGAGGTATAAACCATCTAACATGCATTTCCTTATAGAAAATAAGTGTATTTAAGTAAAAAAGGAGTTAGGACATGTAATTACTTAGGATTGCAAATATTTTAAACAAACTTATGTAAAGGTTTTTCGTGATTTTGCACATACTCCCCCACGATCAATTCTTCCCCTTAGTTATAACAATGCCCTTTTGTTAAGATCAACAAGAGACAGAATGGGAAAGAACTATTAAGATGGACAATAACCAATCATTTAATCAATTAATTAAAACATTCATAAAGAAGACAATGGAGATAAATGAAACATAAAAGATAATTTCCATTATGATGCAATAACCTAAACATTATAATTAATTACTAAACAAAATTTCAAACATTTATAAATGTTTGATCACAAGCATTGGGCCTTACATTTAAAGAACATAAAAACATAAAAGGAACAAAATTAAAATGAAAATAAAATGGAAAGAGACTATAAATTAGGGGATTGGTCATCATCATTATCTTCTTCTTCTTCACTCTCCTCCTCTTTGAAATTAGGTAAGTAATAAGGAATGAGTTGAAATTTCTCTTGAAGATCAACAATATCACTGTAGAGGTAACTGAGAAGCTTGAATTTGCAATCTCAACCCTTAAAGGTTTGTCAATCTTCTTGATAATGGAGACAATATAAAATGGATGAGGAGAAGGGCAACTGGAAACTTATACCTTAGGTTCTAGTTGTGCTTCTTCAACCTTTTTAACTAGTAGACTTCACATCTTTTATTATTGAGAGGCTTGTTAAAATTGAACCCTTTATGCCCCAAGAAGATATTCATTTGTATATGGTTTAATTGCTTTGACATTGAGCAAATAGTTTAGGTCTAAGTGATTGGCATTGGTTAGGTTGGTTATTTTGAAAAATTATTCATTTTTGGGTGAGGAGGGGTGAGAGCACTGACATGCCTATATATGGTAGTGACGTGAGAAGAAAACAATATTTTCCATGTTTTGACTTGTCCAAATAGGCAAGTTAATTAATGAAAGCCATATTGGATGGTCTTGCTTTCAATCAAGTAACAAAAAAAAAAATGCAAATCTTTTTGAGAAACATTTTCATTTCCATCACCATAAGCATTGATAGAAATGGTGATGATGTAATGAAGGAACCAAAATAAAAAGGAATTGATATTTTTGGCTAAAGAAGTTTTAGAATCATGGAAGATTTTAATTGAAATTTGGCACCAAATTTCAATAAAATCAAAGTGAAGCTTACTCAAATTCCATTAAGCATTGGTTTGGAAATTAAAAATAGAACAAAAGGATTCATAAGTGATGAAGAAAGGTTTGCCAAAGTAATAAAAAAAAGACCTCGTGCATATTTGCATTGTTGTTTTAGTGTCAATTGATCACCATGATGGTCGAAAACTCTCTTGTAACTTTATCTTAACTAGGTTTGTCATAAAAGATGAATTGTTCCTAACCCAAATTGGAGAGTTAGGCTTTTATTTCTCTTTCAATTTTGAGGAATTGCATTGCAAATTTAGAGGGAATCTTATTGGGTAGGATAGGCTTATTTTTTATTAGTTCATACCCTTTCTTTTTAAATGTGACTTTTCTTTTTAAGTAGAGAGTAGGTTGTCTTGGAGGAAGGGATGAATAAGTGATAAGGGCTTTGCCCTTATTTATGTCTTTAGGCAGTTTCTGTTTGGGTGTCGTTGAGAGGAAAGGTGTTAAGAAAGTAGGTAAAAGAAGAGAAGAACTTAGAAGAAGAAAAGAGTTTAAGAGAAATTTTAAAGAAAGAGAGAAAATTGAAAAAAAGTGAAGTAATAGGTTGGAAATTTGTTTAAATAAGTAGGCAAAGGAAGAAAACTCAAATTTATGAAGCATATGAATATGGGAAAACTTAAATTCAAGTTGAATCAATTCATCTAATCACAAAAGAAGCAAACTCAAAATAACAAATTCACATTAAATGCATATCAATCATGTCAACCATCAATCAAATAATAATATATGCACATAATGAGACCTTTTTTCACTTAAGAAAGCTCCTATCAAGCATCGCTAACTCCCTTTTGATGAAGTTCATCCTTTCTTTACTAAGAGACATGGTGAAAATATCCACTAATTGGTTATTTGTGTCAATAAATTCTAACATAACATTACCATTTTACACACGATCTTTTAACTAATGATGCCTAATATTTCTATGCTTACTTCTTAAACATTGGATGGGGTTCTTTGAAAGATTTATTGCACTCGTGTTGTCATATTTGATGGGAATGTGATTAATATATTTACCATAGTCCTTGAGTTGTTGTTTCATCTAAAGAACTTGAGTGCAAGAATAACCTACTGCCTTATATTTTACTTTGGTACTGAATAAGGTAATCGAAACTTATTTTTTACATAACTAAGAAATAAGACATTCACCAATAAATTGGTAAGTTCTGAAAGTGCTCTTTCTATCAAGCAAACTATTGCATTCGAATATCCAAGAGGACTAAAAGATAAATTTTAAGGATAGTGCCATGCAAATATTTCATAATCCTTTTAACCACATGCAAGGGAAATTCTTTAGGACATGATTGAAATCTAGTACACAGTCATACAATACACATGATATCAGGTTTACAAATGAGAAGATAGAGAAAAGAACCAATCATAAATCTATGCTTATTCTCATTTATAGGCTTACCCAATACATCTTTGTCAAGTTTTATTAATGAGCTCATTGGTGTCTCGGCTACCTTCCATCCATCCATTCCAAATTTCTTAAGCAATTCCCTTATGTACTTGGATTGGTTGATGAAGATGCCTTCTTTGCATTATTCGATTTGTAGAATAAGGAAAAAAAATTAAGCTCTCCCAACATGCTCATCTCAATTTTCTTAGTCATGCACTTAGTAAAATTCTTACAAAGAGATTCATTAGTAGCTCCAAAGATTATATCATCAACATAAATTTGAACAATAAGTGTATAATTATTATGCCTTTTTATAAACGATGCAGTATCAACCTTGCCTTTTTAAAATCATTTTTTAAAAAGAAATGAACTAAGGCTACCAAGCTTTGTGAGCTTGTTTCAATCCATATAAGGCCTTAGTTAATTTGAAAACATGGTTTGGTAAATTATTAGACTCAAAACCTAAAGGTTGTTCAACATAAATTTCCTCCCTAATAAAACCATTTAAAAATGCAATTTAACATCCATTTAAAAAAAGTTTAAAATTTAAATGACATGCATATGCTAAAAAAAATCCTAATTATCTCTAACCTTGCAATAAGGGCAAAGGTTTCTTCATAATCAATGCATTCCTCTTGGATGTATCCCTTAGCAACCAATCTAGATTTATTCCTCATGATAGACCCTTGCTCATGATAAACTTTTGTTTAGCTAACTTATTCCTATACACCTATTTGCATCCTATAATTGGATGCTCTTTAGGTCTTAGAACGAGCTCCCAAACTTTATTTCTCTTAAATTGGTTGAGTTTCTCTTACATATCAATCATCAAACAATAATCATCAAAAGCCTCATCAATTGACTTTGGCTAAATTTGAGAAACAAAAGTATGATTATTATCTAAGGCATTAAGTTAAGCTCTAGTACTTATGCCATTTGAGGTCCCCCTAATAACGAGTTCCTTTAGATGGTTCTTAGAGTACCTTAAATCCTTAGGTAGCTCTTAAGATTGTTCTCCTCTTATTATGGTTGTGCTTGTTCTATCTCTTATGGTGCTTCATTTTCTTCAACTTCACTTTCAACATCCTTTATAGTGGAATTAATCTTAAACTTCTCAAACTCACCTACAAGATCATCAATAAGAGAACCATTTCCACGATCAAGTTTACTAAAGTCATAAAAAATAACATTTATAGACTCTTTAACCACCATAAACTTTTTGTTAAAGACTCTATAAGCTTTTTTAGTAGTGGAATAACCTAAAAAGATGTCATCATTGATTTTAAAGGCAAATTCATCTTTAAGGTCAAAAGTCAATCTCAAGATTGAGACACGGCCATGCACACCCATAATGTATGGCTATGCACCCCTAGAAACCCAAAATGGGACTTTTAATGCTCTCCAAACTCTTCCTTTTCTAATCCCCTAAGCTTCCTACTTAGTATGCACCTTAATAACACTATTTAAAAGGCAAAACCCTATAAATTAAGGAATAACAACTGATATAAGGCATTAAATAACCATCCAAAAAATGAAGAAATAAATCAAGCAAGGGATTAAGAGTAAAAAGGAGAGAAGAAGGCAATCATTCAAGAGCTTCAAGGATTAAAGTTTATGGTTTCAAATATCATTAGTTTGATTTTTCTTCTTTTCTTTCTTCCATTATGAGCTAATTTTCTTTATGTTAGGGTTGTAAATAGATCTTGTGAGATTCATATTGGCCTTTTCTTAATCTAAATCTTTTTGGTTTCATTCATTATTTGTGTTAGCAATTATTGAATGCTTCATGTTTGATTAATTGACCATTAATTATCTTAGTTCCATGAATTGATAATGGATGTATGCTTTTCATAGAATAGATCCTTCAATAATTCCCTTATTTTTTTAATTGAGTTGAGAAACATCAACAAACCATGCTATCAATAGAGTCTTACTTTGTACGACAATTGAATGACGTTTATCTTTTGAGTTCAGGAACATTTAGCTTAATATGCTCTTGTATGTCAATTTCTACTTGAGAAGGATTAATTGATCACCTTTATGACTTGATAATAACAAATAATACATGAACCAATTAGGAAAGGATTAAAAAACAAATATAAGATCATCAAGTGAAATTGAATCCCTAGCCATTCTCATCCATTGATTATCTCCCATTATTATTAGTTTTTTATTTAATTTTCTTACTTATAATTTTATTCATCATTCTTTATTGATTTTCTAAATAATATAAGATTTAAGATACTTAGTACTTAAACCTGATCCTTATGGGAATGATATTCAAACTTTTAAGTACATTTTATTACTTCTGACTTGTGCACTTGTAACTTAAGCATTTTCATATAACACACACTTGTCATCATCAATTCCTTTTCATGGTAAAGATAAAGCTTATAAGAATAGTAAATGAACCATACATAAGAAATAAGATCATTAGTTCCTTATGAATAAAAAATTTCTGATCCTAGTCATATCCTTAATAACATTAATCATAAACACATAAAGAAATAAAGAGAGAAGAACATGAAGAAGATGAATTTAATTCATTAGAAAAAAGTGTAAAACCCTTCCATTTTGATCCTTTACTATATTAGATAGAAGAACATGGATAATAGATACAAAACATAACCCTATTAAGTAGTTAGAGCTCACAAGGGAAGCCATTGGAATCTTAGAAAAAAATAAGGAAATAGATAAGAAAAAAAGTAAAAAAAAAATAGTATTGTTCCATAGTTAAAGTGGGCTCACAGACCAACTAGTGGTTTGCATAACCTAATTAGTGGTCTATACAGACTACTTAGATTGTGATTTTATAAAAATGAAAAAGAAAAAAAAAAAGGAGAGAAGGGAGGGAGCAAGCTTAAGATATGGATGCTCTTTTAATTATGCCTTGCCCTCAGAGACATTAAGGTTTGAGGATTATACTCCAAATGCTAAAGAATATGCAAAAAAAAGTCCCAAAAAACCTTAGATGATACCTTGGATCTTTGAATTTATTGATTAAGTGTTTGATTTTTGTGTATTTAAGATGTTTGTTTTGGTAGCTTTCTAGTAGTTCTAATGTGTTTTGTATTCTTCTAGTGGCTCTCAAGTAAGTATTAGGTGTCTTAGCAGCTTTCTAGCAAATACTAGGGTATGTTCTAGTAGCTCTCTAGCAAGTACCAATGTGTTTTGAAGCTTCCAACAACTCTTAAATAGGTACTAGTTATCCTAGCAACTTTCTAATAAGTACTAAGTTGTATTTTGGTAGCTCTGTAATAGTTGCTAAGGATTTCAATAACTCTTTAGCAGGTAGTGAGTTTATTTTGACAGCTTTATAGTAGGTACCATGTGTCCTAATAGCTTTCTAGCAGGTTCTAAGTTTGTTCTTGAATCTATATAAGGTGTCTTAGCCCTTTTGGCAGGCGAATCTAGCTCTAAAATGCTTTTTAGGGATAATTATTTGTCATATCTTTAGCATGTTAAGGTGTCATCTTTTATCATAACAACTCTTATGCCTTTCTTGGAAATGAATTCTTCTTATTATATCCCTTCTATGTCCTAGAGGTGCACTCATGTATTTAGTATTATTAAGTATCCATTGAGATTGTTTTCTTAGTTGGTTACCTTTTGAAAGGAGGATTTTACTTCAACGGTTTTTTGGTACCCTTAAATGGGTCAATTTCGACGTTCTAAGGGTAAATTGGTAATTTGGTAGGTGATTAAGAGGTTGAAGTTGCTTGTTTGAGCTCTAGTAGTATTAAGGGGTAATTTGGTCATTTCTACAATCGGACCCTTCTTTCCTCTTTTTTCCTTCTACCAATCTTTAGTGTTATGTGCATACACCGAGCTTATTTATACATATAACTTAATAGAACTTCACACATAGAGTAGAGCGGTAGCGTAATTATGCAACATAACGGGTATTAATTATTTATATAGACAAGCCTTGTCTTTAGAAATAGCCTCTTCTATATAAGGGTTGTAGCATACTTTGAAGCTCATTTGTGTTTTTTTCCTCTTTCTCTCTTCTTTCTCTTGCTAGAATTCTTTTGGACTTAGGTTATTTTTTAGCATTTCTTTTGCTCTCGAATTTTTGCGATGGCTGACTTCGATGCTTTGATGTTTGATGTTACCGTTGACCTCCCTGCAAGCGATGCATCCATTTATGATGTGCTAGGGTAGTTGAAGTCTGCCAGGGGCTTCCTTTAAGGTTTCCCCTTTAGCATGGATGACATCGAAGATCGTGCCAAAGGTTTTTGAGGTGTGCCACTAGACTTTGACAGTTTACAACCTGTACTACCATCATGCGAGTGCAACCATTGCGTGGTAGGCCTCTCTTTCCTTATTCTTCAAATTTGTTTATTACTTTTCCTTCAACACTTTTAATTTTAGGCAATATCCCTAAATCGCCTTCTACAAGCGAACACTATATTAGCTTAAAAATATTTAAAATCAGTCATATGACACTTACCTTTTAATTTTTGAAATTTTACTTTGTTGTCTGCCAATTAATTAGTTGTCTTGATTTATGTGCTTGTGTTGACTTCAAGAAATCTATGCAAAGATTATCAAAATTAATTTACAAGATAACTTATAAGATATTAAAACACATATATGTGACCTGAAATAATTTATTTATTATTCTATAAATTTTTTGCTAATTTAGAACTGGATTGTGTTGGCCTTATGAATCCACGTGTATAATTACTGAATTAGGTCTAAGATTTTGTAAAATTTTTTGGGGGAAATTAATTTTGATAATTTTTTATGAAATTTCACAAATTACTTTTCACTTTCTGATTTTATCAAACTTCATAAAATACTTACAGATAAGAAGAATACAAAATATTTTTTTTCTTGAAACTGTATATTTTTCATACCTAAAACTATTAATTAGATTTTTGTTATTCCACTTTGGCTAACTCAAATTATCATTATCCATCGACTTGTGTGTTCATTTATAACAAGTTCATAACATGGGTACTTTTCAAACCCTACAAGCTTAGTTATCCACCTTGTCCAAATAGTTGAATGCTTTTACTTGTAATTTTATGCCTTCTGCCTTATTACAGGTTATGTGTGATTTTTAAGGGGAAAGCGAGCATAAGAGTGTTGATTGCCTATCGGGCAACCCTTTTGCCCAAAAGCAAGCGAACTACATAGGGAACTTTAATCGTAAACCCAATAACCCATAATTAAGTACCTATAACTCAGGTTAGCATAATCACCTAAACTTCTCTTAGTCCACAACAATACCCTTAACACCAAAACCCAAGGACCACTTGGTTTTTAATCCCTACCACCAAACTACCAACCTTAAGAAAAGAATTGAGCTTGGGGAATGTCTTAGAAAAATTCACAACCAAAGTTGATGCTAAGTTTCAACATCATGAGGAGAATATGAGAAGATAAAGGCTAAGATAGATTAGGCCGACATAAATCATTCCTCCTCCATCCATAACCTTGAGATTCAAATAGGACAAATAGCCAGTGCCTTTAGTTCTAAATCTTAAGATACTTTAGCTAGCTCTTCCAAAACAAACCCAAAAAGACCATTTGAAAGCCATGACCTTAAGAAGTGGTAAAACAGTAACTTGGAGTAAAAGGTGAGGAAAAAGAGGAGGATAAAGTGGGTAATGAAAAAGAGTCCATCATAAAGGAGAAGGCTATTGGCAAAGTTGAACCCTTTATTCCCCCTTTGCCTTTTCCTTCAAGGCTAAAGTAAAATATAATGGAGAAACAACTTTGCAAAATTTTTAGATGCTTAAGAAGATCTAAATCAACATACCGTTTAGGAAAGCACTTGCCCAAATGCCTAAATATGCTAAGTTCATGAAGGATATCCTTTTAAAGGAAAACAAATTGGAAGAATGTGAGAGAGTGACCTTGATGAGGAGTTTAATATGTTCCTGCTCAATAAAGCACCTAAAAAAATGAGGAGATCTAGGGAATTCACTATACCTTGTGATATTGGTCATGTGTCCTTTGAAAAACCTTTTTGTGATATAGGATTTAGTATTAATCTAGTACATTTATCTATTTTTGAAAAACTATGTAATGGCACACTTACCTTACGAGTAGGGGATTAAGAAGTAATGATTAACATGTACAATGTAATTAAAAAGCCTATGGAGGATGAGTGGTATTTACGAATTAATGTCATTGAAGAATGTACTAAAGAAGTCTTTTAAGAAAAGGAAGGAACCTTAAAAGTTAAAATGGTATTAATGGTAAGATTTAACGATGAAAAAGAGGAAGATGTTGAAGAGGTAAGTACTCCAACTTTAGAATGTTATGATGCTTCTTCTTCTTTTTCCCGTGATGAGCCTTTAGACTATGAAAAATATCTTGAAGTAACCCTACCTTCCTTTCTTAAATCCCCTCAATTTGTGCTTAATCCTTTGCCTGTTCACCTTAGGTATGCATTTTTTGGGTAGTGATGAGACCCTCCCAGTTATTATTTTTAATCTACTTACCCAAACCTAAGAGGAAAAACTATTGAGGGTGTTAAGGAATATGATTAGAGCTTTAGGATGGATCATAACAAATATTGGGTGGATTAGTCCTACACTTTGTATGCATATAATTTTAATGGTGGATAATCACAAACCCACTATAGAACACCAAAGATGCCTCAATTCTAATATCAAGGAGATGGTTAACAAGGAAGTGGTTAAATTGCTAGATGTAAGGATTATCTACCCTATTTCAGATAGCTCATGCGTTAGTTTGGTCCAAGTAGTTCCTAAAAAGGGAGGATGATGGTTGTGACCAATGAGAATAATAAGCTTATCCCTACTAGGACCACGATAGGTTAGAGCGTGTGTATTTACTATAGGAAGCTAAATACTGCAGCCCACAAAGATCACTTTCTCTTACCTTTTATTGATCAAATGTTGGAAAGACTTACAAGTCATATGTATTATCACTTCTTATATGGGTACTCAGACTATTACCAAATTCTAATAGCAGCGAAGGATCAAGAGAAAACAACATTTACGTGCCTTTATGGTACATTTGCTTATAGGCGTATGCCTATTGGCTTATGCAATGCACTGGCCACTTTCCAAAGGTGCATGACGACCATATTTTTTGATATTATAGAATATATAGTAGAAATATTCATATATAATTTCTCTATTTTTTGTGATACCTTTGATGCTTGTTTGGTTAATCTTGACAGAGTTTTAGAAATATGTGAAGAGACAAACCTCGTACTTATTTGGAAAAAGTGCCATTTCATTGTACAAGATGGCAACGTGCTTGGGCATAAAATCTCCTCCAAGGTAATTGAAGCGGATTGGCCGAAGATCGAGGTCATAAAAAATTACCTTATCAAGCATTCGTAAAGTTAATAAGGAGTTTCCTAGGCCATGCAGGGTTTTATCAACATTTCATTAAAGATTTTTCTAAGATTTCTAAACCTCTTTATGATCTTTTAGCTAAAGATGTTCCTTTTAACCTTATTAATGCTTGTCTCAATGTTTTTCACAAGTTAAAAAAGAACTCATTTTCATGCCAATCATGACAAAATTGGATTGGTTCTTACCATTTGAGTTGATGCGCAATGCAAGCAATTACGCCATTAGGGTTGTGTTGGGGCAAAGGAAGGATAAAAAGCTTTAAGTTATACAATATGCAAGTCAGACCCTTAATGATGCCAACTCAATTATACCACTACAAAAAAAGAGCTTTTGGCTATTATTTTTGCATTTGATAATTTTAGATCTTATTTATTGGTTCTAAAGTGATTATTTATACTGATCATGCAATAATTCATTATTTGTTAGCAAAGAAAGGTGCAAAGCCAAGGCTCATAAGATGGATCCTCTTACTCTAGGAGTTCAACCTAGAGATTAAGGACAAGAAGGGCATAAAGAACTTGGTTGTCGATCATCTCTTGTGCATGGAGCATATATAAGAGTAGGAAGTAAGTATTCCAATCAATGAAACTTTTCTAGATGAACAACTTTTTCTTTTGAAAGCTCTCCAAACTTCATGGTATATAGATTTTGTGAATTATTTGGTAAGCAACAATGTTCCTCTCAATTTTAGTTCCCATCAAAAGAAAAAGGTTTGTGTATGATGTTCAATTTTATTTATGGGAAGAACCTTATCTATTTAAAGAATGTGTCGATGGTATTATAAAAAGGTACGTACCAAAAGAAGAGATAGGTGACATGTTGCTCCATTATCATACTTGAGAATATAAAGGACATTTTGGTCCATCTAAAACTACAACGAAGGTATTATAAAGTGGATTCTTTTTGCACTCATTATTTATTATTTGTTTGTTTTTTGTGATAAGTGCCAAAGAATAAGGAGTATCTTTGAGAGGAATCAAATGCCCCTAAATTCTAAGCAACTCCTTCGTTTAAAGACTACAGGTTTAAGAATTTAGGTTAAGGTAAAGCTTTCCCCTTAACAAAAAATAAAAAGCTCTAATTTAGAGCCAAAACCTCCTCCTCTTTATTTGAGATATGCATTCCAAGGTGATGCTTATGAAAAATGCATAAATACATAAGAAGAAAGATAAGTTATAACATATTAACCAATTTCAAAAGCCTTCACTTGAAGTTAGATAACAGGTAGTGTATGTTTTACCTTATGGAGCTGTAGAGTTGCAAGAAGATAATGCTAAAATGTTCAAATTATGCTGATGCATTGCAAAATGGAGAAATTCTTCTCTTAAATTCACCTTTAAACTAAAAATTCATGATTAAAGTCGAGCTAATGACTTTGAATAAGTACATGTTAGGAGGTAACCCAATGGTTTTATTCATTTTAGTTTATTTTATTTTAAGTTATGCATGATTTTTATTTTTGATTTACTAGTTTAATTCATAGGTAGGATGTTATTTTTATGGTTAATATGTGTTAATTTTGGTTTAATTATGCTAATTATAGGTTAATTAGGGAGCAATTACCATGGGAAAGTTTTGTTTGATGTAATAATGAAAAGCAAAGTATGTAAAAAAAAAAAGAGAATTTTAGTTGCAATAGATGAGCATGGGCCATACGATAGGCCATGCAAGTGCTCAAAGATGAGGTCTACATAGAGGAGTTTAACGCGAACAGTCATGGATTAAGCCTTAAATTCATGGAATAGGTTTCAAATTTGTGGAATGGGCTATCATTTACGCTGGGAAATCTTCATTTTAGTGGAGTTGGGCTATTCTAATGGAAAAGAGGAATATCAGTTTTTGTTAATTGGCCTGAAGTTAGAATAATAAAAATTTCTCAAAACCCATATTCTTCCCTTAACCCTAATATGTGCCCCTACCTTTCTTTCCTAACTCTCTTTCTTTAATTCCATCAGTTTTCCACAAACGACCCACCCAAACACGTTTCTCACAAATCCTGAATACCTCTTTGCTAAACCATTCTTTTCGCTAGTGCCATGATCTGCTCTCCTTGAAGCACCGCTTTTTGCCAATTCTCTTTTCTTTCGACTATCTCTTTTCTCTAACCTACCATCATTTGTCTCTCATCCAACACCAATGAAGTTTCCATGTCTAGAACTAAGAAGAAGCCAACCAAATCTTTGGTCGATTCTACATCTTCGAAATAGCCTTCATGAAACTGAGGTCCAAGCTAATCATCTTTGAATATCGATTTGCCTTCTTCATCATAGTTAGCTCTCCTTCCTTAAAGTGAAACACCTAGCCTCAAAACCACAACACCTCATCATCTTTAGACGTCAACCTTTGCATTCATGAGATCCCAACAAAAAATCCACAATCAAAATAGTGAACTTTTAACTCTAATAATTTCATTTTCCTTTTCATATTATTTTATTTAATTTAATTTTAAACAATTAGAATTTGGTATGGATATTATTGACTTTAGGTTTTTAGTAATTGTTCAATGTTAGCTCTATCACAATTAATTTGATGCATCTTAGGAAATTTAGAGTAAAAATGGATTTTCATTGTTTCATGTTTTGTGAGGTGAACAATGACTAGGGAATTGATGTTGTTTTATGCAATTATGGTGCCATAATTATGTATTTTGTTATGTTTTAAATGTATAGTAGGTACATGTTGAGATCAACTTATGCACATTAAATATTCTATCATGCGTTTAAAACTGTAATGTAATTGTAGAGAATTAGATAAATGACTAAGTTTACAGGGGAAGTTGGAATTCTATTGCAATGCTGAAATGAAATTGTGAAAATTTAGGAATTATGATTTATTTGTTTGCAGGTGTCGAAGATGGCAAAAACTTAGCAACTGAATTTGTTAATTTGGGATTTCTTCAAATTGTGTGATATTGTTTTGAAATCTAACTTAAGAAAATGATAGAATTTGTTTGACATATTTTAAAGTTATTCTCATGTTGTTACTGGTTGATTGTGTGCTTGAAAATTGTATTGTGGTATAGATTTATGGACAAAATTGAGAATTCTAGAAACAGAATTACATTTTGTGAAATTTAGGACAAAACTAATGTGCACCTATTAGAAATTTGTGAATTGAATCTAATTTGTATGTAATTAAAAATTTTGAAATTGATTATGAATAACAGACATGCTACTAGATTGAAATTCTAGAATCAAATGCAACAATGGACTGGGAGGAATTGCTCAATTATGCAAATTTTGCACCAAGTCATATCTGAGTCACCTGAAAGGGGAGTATTTTTCTTTTTGTCCTTGCATTTTTATTTTCATTTTCTTTTCTAACATTAAGAACAATGTTTTATTTAAGTTTAGGGGAGGGACTTGAGTTAATTATTTCAATCTTTTATTCTTTTGTGAATATTGGAATTGGATTTATTCTTTCATTTTTTTTTAAATTTATACGAATTTTGATTTATTAATTTGAGGATTTCAATGGTTTATTTCATTTTTAGGTCAATTGTTTACTCTAAAAGTGAAGATGAATTAACTTAAGAGTGATCATTTTATGATTTGCGAATTCTAGGATTTTGGAATCCTTATAATAAAACTATGCATGGTCAATTCTACTAGAAAATTTGGACATTTGAATATGCTTGATAAAAGATGAAAGTAATTTCTTATTTAGGTTGATTGAGAAACTTGTTTGAATCATTACACCTAGAAATTGATTGCTTATTTATATTCAAGCATATGCATGTCAGTTTGTTAAAAACTTTTTCATTAATTCTAGAACAAGGCATACAATTTTTTTATGTGAATTATTAACTCACACTTAATTGAGAAAATGATTTAGGCATTCTTTGTGTTAACCCATTTAGCTTTTTCAATACCTTATCAATTTTTATCATTTTCACCCTTTTTGAGCCTTGAAATACACTCTAACAGTGTATACAAGTCTTTTTCTTGGTATCCTTAAACGTATTAACATATAGTTATCATTATGGCTTACCCACCAAGAGAATTTTAGAATTGAAAATTTTAAATAACACTAGAATTTTCATTATGTTTGTTGAGAAAGTTGAATTTCATTCATGATTATAGATTTGAGCATATGTGCAAGTGTTTAATATTTGGGAAGAAAAGAAAGTTGAGATGTGTAATGCTTGCATAATTACAATGTATTAGTTATTTAGGTTAGTGTAACAAAACAAAAAAAAAAAAGAAAAAGAAAAAAAGGGTGAAAAATAGAAAAAAGAAAAAAAGGAAAAACTTTTGAACTCAGATGCTTAAATTGTTTAGAATTCACAAATTTATATGAGATTCATTATATACATAATTTACTTGAGTTTTATGATGAATTTAGATTGTTTGAGTGATTATTACTAAGGAATAAAAGAATAATATGATTTAGACAAGTTGAAAAATTTTGGATTTAATATGGAAATTTTTAATGTCATTTGATTATTTAAATCTTGGAATTATCTTACTTGTATTGTTTATCCTTTTCTTTGACAAGCCATTTTCCTTTAGGCTCATTACAAGCCAATTAAGACTTTCTTATCGTTGATAAGGTGTGTAATTAGATTAGTGGAGATTGATTATGTATTTTTGCCTATGAAATTATGCATAACATTATAGGAAGAGGTTTGACAATGCTAGCTTGTATTGTATTTGTTTTTAAATTAAATCAAAAGTAAAAAAGGTGTATTGTGGTTTGTGCATATCTCTTGATCTATTTATGCTTGGAATTGCTTGCAAAATTTTGATAGTAAACTTCAATGTCATAAATTTTCTTATGAGTTTGATTATGTTAGTTTATTATGGAATTTTCTAAGTTATAAGGTTTGCAATTGTGATTTGAGAAGTTCTTTTGTTTTTTCTTTTCTTTGCTTAAGGACAAGCAAAACTCCAACTTTGAGAGAGTTTGATAATGGCTATTTTAGCATATATTTTTAGGTTAGAAATTATGAGTTTTTCTTATTTTTATAGTGTTTTATTTTATAATAGCTAATTTTCTGTTTTGTTATGCTCATGCAAGAAGTTCATGAAAAGAAGCTAAATTTTTTCAGTATTGTTGCATAGGCTATTACATGGCTTTGCATCTAACCATACGATGATGTAGAGTTGACTAGTCAACAAAATAGGTTTGAGCTTAGTAGATAAGTGTGTAGACTATTGCATGGCCCATGCATAGGATCATGCAAAACATCATATCCAAAACTAAGAAACGCAAGTGGGTTGTTTTTTTAGGATGACAAAGACCTAATCTGGATATGGATTCATAGGCAAAATACGAGTATATTTTTAGGAGAGAAAAGTGGATCCAACTTTTACAGTAAATAAAAAGAAGATTTTGTGAATGTTTGAGGGCATCTTTTTTTAGAATTTTCATTGATTTGTTTAGGAAGACTCTTCTTTTGAAATTTTTTTTCTCAATTTAATAGATTTCTTCTTCTTTATTTCCTTTTCTTTTTATAGAATGAACTAATTCTTCAATTATAGGGATTAGGGTGAAAGCCTAATATTTATTTTATTAATTTATAAAGTGATTTGTGTTTCAATTATGTTGGGTGTTTTGATTTAATATGTTTAAGCTTAACTAAGAAGAAGGAATTGACTTTGATGAAACATTTGCCCCTGTGGCAAGGTTAGAAGCCTTTAGGATTTTACTTGCATTTGTGTCTCATATGAATTTTAAATTATATCAAATGGATATCAAGAGTGCTTTCCTTAATGGCTACATTGATGAAGACATGTATGTTAAACAACCTTCTGGTTTTGAAAGCCATTGCTTTCCTTACTAGGTGTTCAAGATCATCAAGGCCTTATATGGTTTGAAACAAACTCCAAGAGCTTGGTATGAAAGGTTAAGCAACTTTCTTATGAAGAAAGGGTTTTCCAAAGGGTTGGTAGACATAACATTCTTTTCTAAAAAGAAGAATATAGACTTATTACTTGTGCAAATATATATAGATGATATTATTTTTTGTGCCATTAATGTTTGCTTGTGTGAAGATTACTCCAAAGTAATGAAAAGTGAATTTGAGATGAGTATAATGGGAGAACTCTAGTTCTTTCTTGGATTACACATTAAATAAGAAAAGGAGGGAATCTTCATCAACAAAGCCAAATACACAAGAGAATTAATCAAAAGATTTGGCATGGAGAACAATAAACCTTGTAAAACTCCAATGACCACCAACATCAAACTAAGCACAGATGAACATGGTAAGGTTGTGGATTAAAAGTTATATAGAGGTATGATTGGTAGTCTTCTCTATCTAACTACATTTAGGCATGATAGTATGCTTAGTGTGTGCTTATGTGTAGGATATCACTCTAATCCTAATGAGTGTCACTTGCATACTGTAAAACACATACTTAAATACCTTAATGGTACTCCTAACTTAGGACTTTGGTATCCTAAGAGTTCTTCATTTGAGTTAAATGCATTTCAAATGCTAATTTTGTTAGGTGCACCTTAGATAGAAAAAGCACTTCAAGCACATGTCAATTACTAGGTGAATGTTTAGTGTCTTGGAATAGTAAAAAGCAAAATTTAGTTGTTTTGTCTATAGTTGAAGCTAAGTATGTGGTAACAAGTCTTTGTTGTGCTCAAAGCCTATGGATGAAGTAATAACTTTTTAATTATAAGGTTATTGCAAATCAAGTGGCCATCAAATGTGATAACATTAATGCCATCAACTTATCGAGGAATCCCATTCAGCATTCTAGGAGTAAACATATAGAAATAAGACATTACTTTCTAAGTGATCATGTTAATAATGGTGATATTGTATTAGAATTTATTGATACTAACCATCAATGGTAGATATTTTTACTAAACCTCTTTATGATGAAAGGATGCAATTCATAAAAAAAGAGCTTAGAATGATTGATGGAGGTACATTGAGTTAACATCAATAGGTTCTTCTCTTTCACCCTTGTTAATCCATGCATAATCTTTATTGATTAATTATTGATGTGTTGTGTGAATTTATTTCAATTAAAGTCTTTAGATTCTATAAGCTAAAGATTTTGATTATGCTTTGTCTTGATCAAATGTCCCTTTATTAATTGAATTCATGACTATATCATTGAGTTTGATTAATAATTTAAATCAACTTAACTTTGAAAATGTTTACTCATTTGAAAATTTTGTTTTGAAGTTGTTTTTACCACGGAAAACATTGCCAATGACTATTGTGTTATTCATAGTTTGTAACCTTTGTTTTTGTATACCCCCACAGTAGTTGTAAATTTCCAACTACAAATGTTCTTCACCCAATGGGCATTGTAAGCAACAACCATCATTAAATGAAGAACACGCTTAATCTAGCTAACGGTCATGTCCAACAGCCATTATTTCATTCACAACAGGCGTTGAACACTCCCAACAATCATATTTTTTTTATACAATGAGCTCCTTAAACTCCTATATATACCCCTAAAACCCCCAAAGTTATTTTACTTTTACTTTCTTTATGCTTTTGCTCTTTCTCTTTCTCTTTATATCTCTTTGCTTTTGTTGTTTCCTTCATTTGTCATTTGCATCATTCATCAACACTAAACCTAATGGCACCCAAAGCTGAAATAACCAAGAAATATAAACAAACTACCAGGAAAAACCCACAACCCTCCTACTCAAGTTCAGAAACTAAAAAAGATGATTGCTCAATAGAAGAAATGGTCCAGTGAACCATTATCTACTCCTCAATCTTCAAAGAAGGCCAAATCAAAAGGGAAAGTAAAGGAGATACAAACAGAGCAACCTCCCTTCATCATCTAAAAATTTCATCTTAAGACAGATAAAGAGAAAGAATTAACATTAAAACTCTTCAAGAGACATGTAAAGGGAGGCAATTTCTTTGAATGGATGGATATTCAAAGGTATGGTTTTATAGAGCAAGTAGATGAGCTAATGACATGGATAGGGTAAGAACTCTTCTATCACATCAAAAAGCCCTCTTATCTGAAGCTAACAATTAAGTTCCTAACTACTTTAAAGGTTCTAGGAGAAGACTATCATGCATATGTATAAGAGGGGACCATCAATTTTAGATTTTTTAAGAAAAAGTACATTTTAAGGCTAAGTGAGTTGGCTAAATGTTTTGATGCTTCTACTACTATAATAATAAAGCATCCCCCACTTTCAAAGTAGATGTGAACCAATTTTGGAAGTCCATCATAGATAGGAAAAGTAAATATAATAATAATAATAGTAAGGCATCAAAGATTAAAACCAAGCCTTAAGGATCGCACTTTGGTTTATAACTTGGAACATTAATGGCAAAGCCCAATCAAACAGTAACTGCACCATCATAGACCTCTTTTTATCTTTAGTGCATGAAGAACAAATAAAGCATAAAAACTCCATTGTTCTTGGTGACAGTTAAGTGAACAAGGAAAATGAGTTTGTGATGGGGCATTATATCACTAGAATGATGAAGTTTGTAAAGGTCATACCCTCAGTTGAAGAGGAACTTGAAGCAAAAAACAGTATATTGGAGAAATTGCCACATAATAAGTCAATTAGTGAGAAGATGTTACTAAGTATGGGGGTCCTTCAAAGGCACAACTCATGTCTAATCAAGAGAATTCCAGAAGAAGGCAAAACCCCTAAACTAGACCAAGATGATGAAGTTAAGGAAGCCATCTAAGTAAGACTCACTATTACGAAAGAGATAGGTAGTAGTGATATTACTTCTGTTACTGCTCTCATAGAATTTAAGAAGATGGTCCTTGACCAACTTGCTATAATTGCAAGTACTATTCAAATGATTGAATCCTTCAACATCTCCTTTCATCAAAAGGTTTAAAAACTTCAAAGGGATATGAAGGATGTCAACCAAACCCTAGACTGGATAACTGAAGGACTCAACTTACAACTTGGAACACCAACTACCCCAATAGAATCAGAGGCAACATCTAAGCCTAAGGACAAGCCTTAAAACCATCTCTAGGACCCTCACCTACACTCATCTTCACATACATATTTTCTCTTTATTTCATTTTTGTTATGTATTTGTTTTTCAAAATATTGATGTAAGGGACAACATTATCTTTTGGTTCTTCAATGAATATAAGTATTTTCTCAATAATTATTTGTTCTCACTTGAGTTATCTTTATTATTTTCTTACATATTGCTTTTTGATAAAAACAAAAGGGAGAAATAACTAAGTATGAAAGTAAGGTGGAATGAAAATAAAAATGGGTATAAGATATAGCCATGTAAAATGCATATTACGACTTAATTTGTATCATCTTGTTTTGCAAAAACTTGGCATGTATAACTTATGTTAACAATGCATAAACAATGAAACAAATGGGGAGCTAATGATCAATTATAGCTTATGCATTTGTACCTTATACTTGAAGTTTATATGATGTACATTTGTTGCAAGGATTATTTAACCTTTAATAGATTATTTTTCATCATAAAAAAAGAGGAGATTACTGGATCTAGCTTGGAAGTTTTTGGCAAACTAAGTTTGTTTTTATGATTATAAATACATCTAAAAGCTAACTCTTATTTGAGTTTGTATGTAAGATCTTGCAAGTACATAAATTTTTTTATCAAAGGCTTTAAAAAGAAGAGTTTTTGTAGCAACTCTGAATTCAAAGACAACGAGTGTTGTTTCATTCCAACAGACATTGTAACTTCATCAACGGGCGTTGAAGATTCTCAACATGCATTAAAGTTACTCCCAAATATGAGTTAAGGTTTTTAGATCCCTGAACCATCAACTCTCTCATAGCACAATAGGCATTGGATGTTGAAAACACTTGAGCTTTATAAGCTAACCTTCCTAATAGGCATTGCAATTTCACAATGGGCGTGGCTCATTGTTACCTCAACAGATGTTGCATTTTTGCAATAGATGTTGAACCAAATGACTTAATGTGAACAAAACCTTTGAAGTATTAACATGGGCGTTAGAAAATCACCCAAGCAAAGCTAGACTTTCTAGACCCTCCAATAAGAGATGTTCAAATGTTCAACAGGCATTGGGACACCTTTGAACGAGTATTGAACTAAAACTAACAACTATTAAAACATAGTATAAAATCTTGAAAAACAGAGCATCAAGATCACATCCTCCTGAAGATTTTCGATGGGCATTGTCCATATCCTAATAGGAGTTGAATTTAAATTCTAATAGGCATTGAAAAGCTCTAACAAGTGTTGAAGGAGTTGGTGACTAAAAAATTTAAAAAAAGGTTAGAAGATGAGCATTTAGATAGATTTATCTCTAACAACTAGTTCCAATAGGCCTTTCAATAAAATTAACGATTGTTAAAGTTGTAATTTCACTCAACAAAGGGCATAAAGGATGTTCAATAGGCACTGAATGGCTATTTTATGACATAGAGTGATAGTCTTCTTTCTAATGACTAGTTTCGTGTCTCTACATATAAAAGGACTATCCTACAAAAAAAAAAACTAAGTAGAGAAAAAGTGAAAAATGATTTTATTCTATTATTAAAATAATCTTTAATAAAAGGGGTGAAACAAGTGTGATCTAACTTCAAGGGAAGATTAATTGTTAAAACTTGCATAAGACATCTTCAAAAATAGAGCTGAAAAGCATGCTTAAGACATCTCTCACAGCTTTCCACCAAGTTAAGCATATTTTATGAGTGTGATCATTATTGTTTATTGCTTGAGTAAGAGTGTTCTTTCTCATCTTAGAGCAAGGTTTTTGGGTTTAAGAGATCTTAGTAGATCTAAACTATCTTATGAAAGGCTTAAGGTAGCACCTAGAAACTACTTTGAGAAATGGTTTTAGTAGGACCCAAAAGTCTACTTATAACAACTTCGTAGTGCTTGAATACTATAGGTGTAAAGGTGATTGATAGCACCTGAAATCTATCTTGATAGTAAAGGCTCTAGTGGAGGGCAAGAGGAGAGGATGTAGGCAGGATTGTGTCAAACCTCTATAAATTGTTTATATCGATTTCTCATTATTTCCACACATAGCTTTCATTGGTTTTTACTTGTCATTGTCATATTCAACCTCCCATTCTAGGGTACCAAAGGACAACCAAATGCTAATTTCAACTCAAACTTTTACTTCAATCCTTTTGTTCTTTTTCTCAATACACTTCAAAAATCATTTTTAAGCATGAAGATTGATGGAAAATGGATTTAGAGTCATGTTTAGGCCAAAAAAAGTAAAGATCAAAAGTTATGAAAGGACTAAAATGTCTAAGTACAAGATTCTAACCTTTTAGAAGCTTTGCTTCCAACCTTCTATTTGTTCCTTCAACATACTTCAAATACCAGCTTTAAACATCTAAGAGAAATTTACAACAATTAAAATGTCATTTAATCACAAATTAAGTAGACTTATATACCTTAATAACTAATGAAGATCATCAAATGCTTTATAGTCCACAAAGATATCTTCGCTATAATTTTCTTCATAATGACTTGATCTTTAGGTATTTTATAGGAAGATTTCCCTCCTAAGACTCTAAAGTAGTCAAAATTTCATATTTAACACTAGGAGAAACACAACTATAGTACATAAAACTCTTAAAAACATTTGTTTAAAGACTAAATACTATTGAAAATAAGCTAAGAGAATTCTTCACCTTTCTAACAGATGTAATATCACCATAATAGAAAATAAAAAGGTCATTTGCAAAACATGGGTGATGTAAGTTCATATTTTTATAGTTTATGTGAAAAGTGAAACCTTAAGCATATTTCATCTTTATAATTATAAACAAACATTCCATTTCAAAAAATAAAAAGCAAGAGGAAAATAAAAGCTCTTTGTCTCAAGCCCTTAGCCCCTGAAAAAAAAAAAACCTTGAAGGTTCTCATTAACAATAAAAAAGAAGGATGAAGATCTAACATAGTCCATAGCCAGAAAAAAAACTAGAGGGGAAAAATTCAAAGCAAGCAGCATCTACTCGACAAATGCACTATAGATTTACCTTTATTTCGTGGTAGCTTCTAACTACCACATAAGCGAGTAGAACATTATCAATAATGGTCCTACCTAGAATAAATGTTGGTTGATAAAGAGAATAATTTCCTTGAGGCACATTTTAAATCTTTCAACCAAAATCTTAGTAATTGCTTTTATAGAAGATATAATAATAAGTTATTAATCTAAAATCACTCAAGCTCTTAATATTAACAATCTTAGGCACAATAGTTATAGTAGTATGTTTAATCAGTTTAAGCAATATATCTATCCAAAAAACTCCTGAATAACTAGTCTTTGCCCACAATATGCCAACACTTATGAAAGAAGAAGCTATTGAAGCTACAAGACCTAGAGTTTTATCCTTCCTAATACTAAAGAAAAAATTCACAATGCTATCACGAGAGATAGGGGCTAGTAGTTTTTTGGACTAGGTTGATTTAACCTAAGTCATGAACCTCTTTTAATCTTGTCAATAGAGATTGATCAATTCTAATGCTTTCATTAAGTGTTATTTTGCAGATTATAAGTTAGATTTCATCATTGGAAGTTGGATGGAGTCCAAATCTCCAACCTTGTAAAGTTCACTCTAATCCGCGGTGAGTGTGTTGTAAATCGTGACCATGAACAAGTACAAGGAAGGATGAAGCTAGGCCAGAGGAATTCATGGACAACTTCGCTGCCGCGACACACCTAAAGTTGGCAAAGCCTTAGTCACAGAACAATTCACGGTGTGTGTCACACCTGAGTCACAACCACGACTTTCATAGTGATAAAGGAGGAACCAAAGCCACAACCATAACTTGCCAAGTGTTTTAGGTGTCCGTTGAAGATCAAAAAATGTGAGGGCAAAAGTTTGTTCGCGATCGCAACTTTTGAGAGTCGTTAGAACACAACGACTATATTTTCCTGGATGACCAATGAAAAGCTGACACGTGGACTAGCTGTTAGACACAAATGGTGTTTTCAACTGAAAAGGAAAATTCGCGACCACTAAAAGTTAGTAGGGACCGCAACTTCAGCCTGAGAAGCATTTAATGTTGAATTTGCCTAGCACATCTTTGATATTTGTTAATAGTTTTAGTCTAATGTCTCTTTTGTGGATATGAGTTATAAATACACCACCAAATAGATGTAAATGCAAGAGAGAATTCATTAATTTGTAACCAAACTCTTGCAAATTTGCTACTTATTCTTTCAATTCTTCTTTATGATTTAAGTGATTGTTTGGTGTGAGTAATAAACACCATTGTAAGAGGTTTTAGTGTGAGCCTTGAAAACACTTATGAGATCTTAACTTAATCTTTTAGATAATAATCTTGCGTTTGTTTCTCAACTTGAGCAAAAATCCATTGATGAGGCTCTTGATGATGAAAGTTGGGTGATTGCTTTGCAAAAGGAACTCAACTAATTTAAGAGAAACAAGGTATGGAAACTTGTCCCTGGGCCTAAAGAACATCCAATCATAGTTTGCAAATGGGTGTTTAGGAACGAGTTGGATGAGCAAGGTTTCATCACTAGGAATAAAGCTAGATTGGTTAGTAAGGGTTACAACCAAGAGGAAGACATAGATTATGATGAAACATTTGCCCTCGTTACAAGATTAGAGGCCATTAGGATTCTTTTATCCTTTGCATGCCATATGAATTTTAAACTCTTTTAAATGGATGTAAAAAGTACATTTTTAAATGGAGTAATTGAGGAGGAAGTTTATGTTGAACAACTTCATGGTTTTGAGTCTCATGATTTTCCTAATTATGTTTTTAAATTGAATAGAGCCTTATATGGATTGAAATAAGCTCCAAGAGATTAGTATGAAAGGCTAAGTTCATTTTTTTTTAAAATGATTTTGGTAAAGGAAAGGGGGACACTACATTGTTTGTTAAAAGGCACATGCATGATACACTTATTGTACAAATTTATGTTGATGACATCATTTTTGGTGCTACTAATGAATTTCTTTGTGAGGATTGTGCTAAGTGTATGACTAAGGAATTCGAAATGAGCATGATGAGAGAACTCAAGTTCTTTCTTGGTCTACAAATCAAGCAAACCAAAGAAGGGATCTTCATCAACCAAGCTAAATACACAAATGAGATACTCAAGAAGTTTGGAATGGATAGTTGTAAAGTAGCAAAAACCCCCATGAGCGATAACATCAAGTTGGACAAAGATGAATTGGGTAAGACAATAGATGAAAAAAGATATTGAGGTATGATCAGATCTCTACTTTATCTAATTGCTTCTAGGTCTGATATTATGTTTAGTATATGCATGTGTGCAAAGTTCCAATCCTCTCCTAAAGAATCACATTTAAATACTGTTAAAAGAATTTTCAAGTATTTGCATGGCACATTAAACTTAGGTTTATGGTATCCTAGGGACTCATTTTTTAGTCTCATAGGTTATTCAGATGTGGATTATGCAGGTAGTCTTTTAGATAGAAAGAGCACTTTTGGAACTTGCCAATTTATAAGAGAATGTCTAGTATCTTGGTTTAGCAAAAAATAAATTTCGGTTGTCTTATCCACTGCGGAAGCCAAGTATGTAGCTACGGGTTGTTATTGCTCTCAAGTCCTTTGGATGAAACAACAATTAAAGGATTTTGACAAAGTGGTTAATCACATTCCCATTAAATGTGATAACACTAGTGCTATCAATCTCTTTAAGAATCTCATCCAATACTCTAGGAGTAAACACATAGGCATAAGATACCATTTTCTTAGAGATCATGTCCAAAAGGGTGATGTTGTGTTAGATTTTATTGACACAAATCATTAACTTGCAAATATTTTTACTAAACCTCTCAATGAAGAAAGATTGAACTTCATTAAGAAAGAATTGGGAATGCTTGATGGAAGCTCCCTAAAGTGAAAATTTGATCTTATATGTTTATTGTATGTGTGTATATTGTATGTCTTGTGTTTTTTGTGACATATTACAAATAATTTAGTATCAACAAGTGGATCACAAGTTTTATTTTTTTTAAAAAAAATTAATCCTTCTTCTTATCCTTACCGCCTTATAATTCGCAGTTGCAATTCATTATTCACGATTGCGAATTAAAGGTCCATATCACCCGGATGGCAAACGATAATTTGTGGTCCCAACTATCATTCTCCACCTCGAATTTGGTCAAGATTTCAAATTTCTTACCATTGGAAGTGTGTATTCCCAAGGAATTTTTGTTTGTTACTCAAATTTTTCGAAAATCGTAGTCGCGATTCATGAATTCACATATGTGAATTTGAGTAACTACTAAACCATTAAGTGATTTGACTGCCAACTATTTTAAACTCTTCATAAATCCAATTCTAACCATTTCTAGCAGTTTTCACACCCCTTCAATGGCTATATAAACCCCCTAAATAGTGATTCTTATCACTTCATCCTACTTCAAAACAATTATCCTTCCAAAACTCTCTAAATTCTCTAACTCTCACTATCTTCTACAATGGCTCCCCAGAAGATTTCAAGAGCAAAAAAGGACAAGGTTGTGGCTCAACCATCTGCAACCCCAACACTTCATTTAATGAAGGGGGCATCACAAAGGAGGAGAAGGAGCGCTTTAATGCTAACTCTTCAAAAATCATCCTTACAAACAAAATCCCTTCTACATTTCTGTTGGAGACTCTTGGAATCAATGCAAAAATTCATGCATTCCTATCAAACTTGAAATGGAATGAGTTCATCTTTCGAGATGAACTCGGTTATGAAGCAGTTGTTAGGGAATTCATATGAAAGGTTCAATTGAGTCACAAAGCAGAATCACGAGCGGGACAATACATATTAGTTTTTCAGGGTTTTGGTGAGCCATAGTTTATAACCTTTGAACAACTTTTCTGACTCTTCAACCTTTAAGTTGGAGAAAATATTTCTTTCATTATCTTTGCTCTTGATGTCATCTATTCTGAATTTTGGTCAGAAATTTCCATTGAAACCAAACACGACCAGAAAACCTCCCTTGCCAGATACATAAAAACCCTACCATTTTGGATACACCATCATATCATCACCTTTTCCGTAAATGCTAGAGATGATGGTAACGAGAAAGCATCTTAAAAGAACATGGCCTTTTTGTTCTACCTTGCCAAAAATAAACCTATCTAAACTGGTTTGTATCCTGTGGATCAATTGATCCACATGAGCACCAAACCAAAAAGCCAACTTCTTCTTCCTTCATATATAACAACCATCTATCGCTTGGTAAGGGCATTTGATGAGGAAAATGAAAAATTGCTCACCAAGAAACTCCTCCCTTCTTAGAACTTTCTTGACCTCACCTATTTAATAAATGCTAAAGCCATATACCTGAATACCCTGGGTGCTTTTGGGGCTAAGAAAATGAAATCCTCCTAAGCCTCCAAAAGAAAAAGGCTCATCATTGAAGAAGGAGCTCTACCAGTTCCCCCTCCTCAACCAAAACCCAAGTCTAAACTCTCTCTTGCCACCATTAACCACAAATTGGACAAGATGATGAGAATGATGAAGAGGCGATTCCTATTTCTTTCACATCTTCATAGTGACATGGTGGATTTGTAAGAAAAATTAGGTGTTCCTCCTTGCCATCTTTCGGATTTTACTGAATTTGAAGATACCCAAGAAGAAGAAGGTAATGAAAAAGTTGAGGATGGAAATGAAGCCGAAGGTGAAGACAATAAAGAGGAAAAAGAAACTTCTAAAAATGATGATGACTCTCCAATATTCTAGACTAAGATTTCTTTGTATTTTTTGTTTGTTTTTAAATAAAAAATTGTGATCCCACAGTTTGTTTATAAATGAATAAGAATGTTCTTTTTTTTTTTTTGTAGTTCTTTTTTTTTTTGTAATTCTTTGTCGTATGTGATTGATTGAATTTACTTTTATGATTGCAATTCTTATTAATTTTGCTCCTTATAAACACTTATATATTTGTTATGCATTTATTCTTTTCCCGTATGCACCCTCTTTTTGATCTTGTCAAAGGGGGAGAGATAGAAACAATAAAGAACCTCTTTTTAATCTTGCCAAAGGGGGAGAGATAGAAACAATAAAGAATTTAAGTCTAAGGGGAGAGAAAATAACTTGCAAATAATAGCATAAGTTGAGAGGGAGCATCATACTTAGAATTTTTTTTTTTTAGAAATTTCACCTTGATCTTTGTTTAGAAATTTATAAGTTCATATTGAATCATTCACCATTCCAACTTCACAACTTCAAAACACATGCATTTATTTTTCCTTAGTATGAATCTAAGTTGTCAAAATCAAAAAGAGGGAGATTGTTGGACTAAGTTGATTTAACCTAAGTCATAAACCTCTTTTGATATTGACAATAGAGATTGATCAATTCTAATGCTTTCATTAAGTGTTGTTTTGCAGATTATAAGTTAGATTTTGTCATTGGAAGTTGGATGGAGTCCAAATCTCCAACCTTATAAAGTTTACTCTAATTCGTGGTAAGTGTGTTGTAAATCGCAACCACGAATAAGTCACAAGGAAGGATAAAGCTAGGCTAGAGGAATTCGCAGACAACTTCACTATCGTAACACTCCTAAAGTTGGCAAAGCCTTAGTCATAGAAGAATTTGCGGTGTGTGTCACGCTTGAGTCACGATCGCGACTTTCATAGTGACAAAGGAGGGAACCAAAGCCACAACAACAACTTGCCAAGTGTCCCAAGTGTCCATTAAAGATAAAAAATCATGAGGGCAAAAGTTTGTTCGTGATCGCAACTCAAGCAGTTGAAGTTTGCTCTTCAAACAAATGAACTTGATATCTCAATCATGCCTAAGGACTTGATACCTCACGATCGCTACTTTTGAGAGTGGTTAAAATACAACAACTATATTTTCCTGGATGACTAACAAAAAGCTGACACGTGGACTAGCCATTAGACACAAGCGTTGTTTTCAGTAGAAATTGGAAATTCGCGATCGCAAAAAGTTAGTAGAGACCGTGACTTTAACCTGACAAGCATTTAATGCTAAATCTGCCTAGCTCATCCTTGAGATTTGTTAATAGTTTTAATCTAATTTCTCTTTGGTGGATATGAGCTATAAATACTCCACTAAACATAGGTAAATCTAAGAGAGAATTCATTAATTTGTAACTAAACTCTTGCAAATTTGCTACTCATTCGTTCAATTCTTCTTTATGCTTTAAGTGATTATTTGGTATGAGCAATAAACACCATTGCAAGAGGTTTTAGTGTGAGCTTTGAAAACACTTGTGAGAGGTTTTAGTGTGAGCCTTGAAAACACTTATGAGAGGTTTTTGTGTGAGCCTAGAAAACACAAGTTTTAAAAGTTTGGTGTGAGCTTAAAAACACCATTTGAGTTAAGTGAAATACCTAATTGTAGAGAATTGGGGAGTGGACGTAGGGTTAGTTAACACCCGAACCACTATAAACACTTTTGTCATTTTCTTTTTTATTCTACTCAACTTCTTAACCACCTTATCCATCATTTTATTTTTTAATTGAACACCAATTCAACCCCCCTTCTTAGTGCCTTAGGCCAACACAGTTGGTCCTTCATTTCTATGGGAAGTACTTTACTAGTAATGACTATTTCTTTACCATTAATCACTATTTCTTTCTCAACATATACACTTTCAAAATGTTGCTTTCCTAGAAGGTCCTTGTAAAAATCAACTTTTGCTATAAACATTGGATCAACATCAATGATCACACTACCATTTTAAAGCTTAAGGCTTGTAATATTATTATTGGCAGTTCTTACTTTCACGAAGTTATGGAATAATTTTGTGTCTGAATCACCAAGTTTATCCTAATTAATTCTAGATTTTTATTTGAAAAACTCTTAACTTTCCTTAATAGTCTTCTCAATTATATATACTATTCTCTTTCTTACCAAATTAGATCAGAACTCAAAGGCTCATCTTAAAGTCTATATGGGTGAGTAGACAGCAGGTGCCAACATTGACTAACTTTAGCACTGATGTTAATATATTTTGATTTATTTAACTTCATCAATTCAGTCTTCAATATATATATATAGCATAATCACTCACTTGCCTACACCATACCTCCTAAATAGTTACCAAATTAGGGATGATCTAACCATATATTAAAAAATTTAAAAAGTTTTTTAGAATTACAACTCCTTATTGAGACAATAAAGGAGAGTGATAAAAAATATTGTTGGTAATGCTTCCACTTTAGAATTGCCAAACTTATCAAGCCATGCGAAATTAATAAATGACTCGTCTAATCTGCACCAAATCTTGTCAGACGCATTTTGGTTGTTACCATGTGTAAACACAACCTTTAAGCTCTAGCTATAATCAACAACATACCCCTAAAAATCTATCATTGATTTAGATGTTATAGGATTACCACCCATCTTATCACTACTATTCAAAAAGGTATTAAAATCACCTTGGATAATCTAAGGAGATTATGATTGAGTATAGGATTACCACTCATCTTATCACTACTATTCAAAGAGTATTGAAATCATCTTAGACAATCCATGGAGATTACAATGAGTACTCACACTCATTAGTTTCTCCCATAGAGTTTTTCTCTCATCATAACCATTAAATCTATAAAAAATGGCTAAGCAAAAAAATCTCATTATTCATTTTCATTTCACAGTGTAAAAATTATTCATGAACCTTAAGGATTTTTAGAGCAACGACACTAGTACTGAATATAACCCATATTCTACTAGTAAAATCCATACTTTCATTAGAAAAAATTCCAATCTTTTAGAGATAACCCATTCGATACTTTATTCTTGTTTACCTCCTAACCTTGTCTCCAAAATCCTCATCATTGCTATATCAAAGATTAAATCTCTGATCATTTAAACCCCTTATACTTTACATAGCCATCATTATCACTTATCATGGGGTTTAATGATCCTTCTTATCTTCCTTTTGTCTCTTAAAAGCCACAATAGAATTAGTTCCAAAAAGCCTTAAGGGTCATAACTATTCTGAAATTTCTTCCCACTAGAGTTACAAAAAGGATCACCCATATAAGGATAAGAAGAAGTTACCATAGCTAACCTTGTTAATCTTGGTTCACAATTGCCTATAAATAAATGTCCTTTGCCTAATCCTTCATATCACCACATATATCTATCACATCAATAATATTAAGATTTATGATAGGTTTTACGTTATTGAGCTATACCTTGCACCTTGTCTCCTTCTTCAGTTTTTGAATTATTCTTGGAGGTCTTAACCTTTTATCGTGGACTTACAATTGGTTTAGGCTTTAAGGCAATCAATCTTATCATGGCCATATTTAAAACAAGAATTGCAAAACTTAGACGCCATTCATAAATCACATTTTGAATGAACTACTTCCCATTCTCATCCTCTAAGGTAAACTGTCTTAGAAAATCCCCATTTTATTGAACCTTAAATAATGCTCTAGCAAAACTCAAGCAAGAATTATCCAAAGTACATTAATCTGAGTATACAGGAGTACCATAAAGACTTACAATACGACTTAACATATGATTAAACCAAAACTCCCAATGGAGTAATGAGAATTTTTATCCATGCTAAAATTCTCTTTAATTTAGATACATCCATGTACGTCTTAAGCTTCCATTCTTTAGTAATTAGAAGAAAGAGTTTTCATCCTACCAATCTTGAACATAACATATGTAATTTAAAGAATGGATTCTAGCGCTAAGTGCTTCCAACGATTGATGAAAATTATTAAAGCTTGTAAAATCATGGTTCAATACCAAAAACACTGTCAATGAGAGCATAATTCCACTTCTAAATCTCCACCTTGATTTCTTCAAAGTGGAATTCACCAATCTAACCCCATGGGTCACTGAAACCAACATCAAACCTCTTTTTTTTATTATTATTATTTCAAACAAAGAAACCTAAAATTTCTTATTCAAATCAACATAAAAAAATAACAGATTTCTCCTTATCTTCATTTGTTGTAGAATCCTTAATCTGCATATCTTCATCAATCTTTGCTACTTTGGTCATCCTTAAAAATCTTGAAATCTAAAACATTTGATGAATTTCCATGATCATGCTTTCCATTTAACCCATCGTCATCACTAATTTCACTATCGATTTGGATGGCAATTCATTAGAAATCTTAGATGTATGGCCAAAAGGCTTTCTCCCTTTTTTCTTTGCCATAAATGAAAAGGGCATAAATTAGCAAGTCCATTATCATGCACTTAGAGAAAAAGAGGACAAAACTCCTTTTTTATTTATTTATTCTATGTAAAGTTGTACATAATCAATTTCATATGTGTTTATTTCTTAGTTAAATTAATTTACCATGTCCTTAAAATTTTTGGATGAAGATTTTTATTGCTCTTACTTATGAATGTCAAAATGGGTCATGACACACAAACATAATTTGCAAAAACATATAAAATTAATAGGTTAGGATTGAAATTTAGTGGGTCATATCATAACTGGATTGACCCATTTTATGACACGGCTTGAAATGGGTTATAAGAACCTGTTATAATTTGTATAATTTTATGTGTCATGCTAACTTGACATAATTCAATTATAATTTGTGTAATATATAGGTAATATCAATGTTAAAATAGTCATTTTATAAAATATAGAGACATTTTTTTTATATGTTTATACTTGTTGAAAAGAATTTAGGTGATATTTGTTTGAAAATTTAATATATTTGTGTTATTTTTAAGAATATTTAAACTTTGGCATTGTATTAATTTTTATTGATATTATCTTTAAACCTTGAAAAATATATGATTATGGACAATTGTTTCAATTGATTTGAGTATAACCATAATATTTTTTAGGTTATAAATTTATATAGATTAAATGGAACGTGTTAGATTCTATGATCATATACAACTTAATTAAGTAAACGGGTTGCATATGTCATGTTTGTACAACCCATTTAAATTTTGTGTCATGTTAAGGTTAAGATATCATAACATGATTAATAAATAAGTTGTGTTCACATTGACCTTAATCGTGTCATCTGAGTGAGTTGATATGACACGAACAAGACTCATTAACCCATTTTGACACCACTACTCTTACACTTACTTGAATTAAAAAATAAATTTATTGTATTATTATTTTTATAGAGAAAATTTAAAGAAAAATATCATTATTATGATATATTTTTTATTTATTTTATTAAGATTAAGATTTGAATTCAAAGTTTTTTTAAGATGATTCTAGTATAATTAAATTAAACATTAAATGCTATTGTAAATAAATGGGTTTACTAAAAAAAATGAAACAACGGTTGGTACTTAATAGATGATACTACCCTTATAAAAATGGGCTAGGCCCAGTTACAGGTATGACTCGATACAGCTCAGCCCAAGTTGGGCTCTCAACTTTTAGGCTAGTGTTACCTCGGCCCATATAAGACTCTTCAGCCCATGGCTCATCCTAATCAAGAAAGAATAAGTCTCTTTAAGAAGTTAACTCCTATTAAGAGAAGACACTCTTAATCAGGAAGGAATCCTAGTCCTACTCTAACATGGACACAGGTCATTCTGAATACTATAAAAATGTCACCTTCAAGTATTTCATACATTCTATTTTGCACTCTATACTTTGTCTCTCAAGTAGACTCACTAACTTAAGCATTAAAGTGGACCTTTGACAACCAGCTAGATTCTCCCTCTTATAGTTATTTATTTTGATATCAAGCTAGAACCACCTAAGCCAACCTTTCTCTACTCAAGAAGACTAAGCCAAATCCATCATCATGGTAAGCCTCACAATATCATTGGTGTGGTAAGCATGGACAATCACAAATACCTTTTAAACCTTCAGCCATGACTTCTAATGATTCCATAAATTAATAACCAATCCAATATCCTAGAAAATACACCCATTGTGAGTGCCTAAAGATTTCACTTGAATAAGCGGAATCTTACTTGCAACTCTATCCTTTTATTGATCAATGGGGGACAGAGATGACAAGAGTTATACATTGGTAACAACCCTAAATAATAGCCCGTGTTAAGATCAATGTGGATCCTTTAGGCCTCATGCAAGTTTGAAGCCCTTTTATCAAAGTGATGGTCAATAAGGGACCAAGGTGGGATAATACATTGGTGTTATCCTTGACTTTGTTAGTGATAGGAATCCAGTTAAGGTAAAATCTAAACCAAACTAAGTCAAACAAAAGGCCCAATTCATCTTTACCGCATCAAAGATCAGGTTCAAAAATTGCATACGACTTAAAGAAGAGGTTAGACACCCCTAAATCAATCGAATATTGGGATTTAGCCTTTGAGCATCTTTGGTTCACTTTTTACCATTTTAACCATGTTATTAGTTAATTCGTTTAATGCCCTTAAGCATATTCCTAGCGTGATCTAATAAAACATGCTAAGGCATCATCATAATTAATGTCAAAAGGGATAAAGGTTATACGACATGTTAGGGGAGTTCATACCAATCTATCAACCATACTCAAGATCATCTTGCATAAGTAACATTCATAATAATGATCATTAAGTCCATCATTAATGGTTAAGCTCAAATAAGCACCTACACCCAAGAAAACACATAAGTTAGTCACTAATAAGAGGAAAACATCATCAAAGTAAATAGAATTGGAATCTCACCATATCTCCAAGTCAAGGTACCTAGACATATTTCTAATTCCTCAATCAATCATTCATTCAATCACCCCCAACATCTCATAGATCATATGATAATAGTAGCAACCAATAGAGCATTAACACATGAATCATGAGACATAAAGAATCATCAACATGAAATGCACATGCAAATTAGAAGATCTTAAAGGTTTAAGGAAAAATCTTAACTAATGGGATCTCAAGGTTACTGAACCCTCCTCCACATTTACTTTAAAAGAGCCAAGCATCCATAAACACCATTAATTTTAATAAGAGCTAAGATGCAAATTAAAAAGATATCATCTCATGGCTAAAATATGAATGGAATACAAATATGAAACATAGTCTAATGGTAGGGTCATTAAATATGGAATATTTCCTTCTAACTCTAACCCCATAACCACCAAAATAAAGTGAATGGAATGAGTTAATTAAAAAAGTTAACCACTCCCTTCAATGGTTATATTGCTTGAAAAATAATCATAGTCAAAATGGTGATGGGAAAATGAGACTCTCAAGGTCATAATGACGAAAAATCTTTCACTTGGTCATGGTCAAAACATTATTATGACAAAAAAATGAATCACATTTAACCATATAAAATAAAGAGAAGAAAGAAAATTTAGAATTTGAAAACCATAATGCATAATTGAAGCTTGGTCCGTGCCTTATGGTTTTGAATGAACAAGGGTCCTAGGTTATGAAAACCTACCCATATTCTACCATATAAGCTCCCAAAACACTAAAATGAAACACAAAAATAAAAACAACCCAAATAAGAGAAAAAGAAGATTTGCAATTTGTCCTCAGTCAATGAGAGATGTACACACCGTTAGCTAGTCTATACAACCTTTTAAGTGGTCTACACAAACCACTAAATGTATGTAAAACACACCAATATTAGGTTTTTAAAAATAAAAAAGAAAGAAAAAAGGGAAGAAGAGGAGAGGGGGAATGAGATACTAAATACTTCTTAATGTTTCTTTTGCTTTTAAAGCACTTAGTTATGAATCAATCCTCTAAAATGTAATGGGAATGCATAAGAATGAATGACAAAAGTCTCTTCTCTACCTTGGATCTTTAATATAATGGATTAGGTATTTGATTTCTATGGATTTAGGGTTTTGAGTAGCAATTTTAGCAAATTTTTGTTAGGTAAAGCCTTTTATTCTCTCTCTAAAAGTAGGGTGCTTATATAGACAAATGGGTACACTAAGGTTGTAATAGCTCTGGTAATGCCTCAATCACGACCCATATCAAACAAAGGCCATAAAATTTTGGAATTTAGAATTTTGAAGCGGTCTGTACAACCAAGCGGATTGCTATATAGCCCATTTGGTTAGTTATATAGCCAATTAATTTACAAGGAGTGGAGTTTTAGAATCTTTTACTAGTTAAGGCTTAGGGCTTGACTATACAGCTAAGCTTGTTGATTGTACATTCTACTGGACCATGGTAGGTAGATTTAAGGTTTTGGGCTAAGTGGGCTTAAGCTTGGTTTGAGGCTCGATCCAAGGCTTCTCAAGGCTTTTATGCTTCTTCCTTTTGCAATTCCCCTTTGCATTTTGGTAGAATAACTCTAATAGTTTTCATCATCAAGCTTGTATCTTGAGGTCGAGAATCTGATATTCACAGTTTGCCCCTGCTTTATGGAGCTTGGAAAATGACATTTTAAGAAATGAACGTTTGAAAAATACTCAACAAAGCAATGCAAAAGTGTAAAAATTGAAAAAAGGATACCAAAAGATACAACTCTTTAGCAACTCTTTGAGCATGTGCTAAAATTTATTTTGGCAGTCTAGTGGTACTAGCATACTCAGTGTACTCTTAATGCCTTCAAGCTGGTACTGAGTTTCTTAGCAGCTCTCTAGTAGATACTAATGTCTTTTTTATGTTCATTATGCCCCTAACAGCTCTCAATTAGGTATTGAGTGTCCTAGTAGCTCTTTAACAGGTAATAGGTTTGTTATGGCAGCTTTCTAGTAAGTATCAGTGCATTTTGTATGTTCAGTGTGCCCCCTATGGATGATCCTATGTCACATTAGCCCTTTTGGCGTGTTAAAATGTCACCTTGTGTAATTGTAGCATTCTTAGCCTCCTAAGGATAACTTCTATCTTTACAACCCTTATGGCTATTCTAGAGATGCATCTTCATTAGGAATAGTGAATTCAAGTTCAAAATTGTCAAGTATTCTTGTGGGTTATGTACTTTCAATTGAAATAGTTATTAGAATGTGAATTTCATTTTAGGAGTTCCTCCAGTATTCCTAGAAGGGTTAGCTCTGCTATTAGAGGGCATTTTGATAATTTAGTGGGTGAACTAGGAGGTTGAATAAGCTTTTCTAAGCTCTTGCAATTTTAGAAGGAGTTTGGTAATTCTGCCCTCGGGGAACCATTCTTTTTTTCTATTAATTTTTAGTGGTTTGTATAGACAAGCTACTTGTCTATACAACTAACATGATGAGATTCCATCCAAAAAATGAAGCATTATCTGTACAAATAAGGGTTGTCTATACACACAATCCGCTCTATATAAGGTCGGCAGAAGTTGTTAGCCCCATTTCCATTTTTTGTCCTTTTCTCTTTTAATTTCTTCTCTTTATAATTCTCTGAACTTACATCTTTTAAGTTTCCCTTTTGCTTACAGACTTTCGTGATGGTTAGCTCTAACAACTAGGTGTTTAATGCTCTTAAGGAATTCTTCGATAAGGACGTTGTTGTATATAATGCTTTGGGGCAGTTACAGGTTGCCTAGGGTTTTGTAGGAGTAAACCCTTTCACAGAGGTGATTATGAAGATTGTTCCAGTGAGCTTTGAGTTGTTCCAGGATATGTCGATGATATATAACTTAGACAGTCATCTAGCAGGAGTAGCTTCAAGTGCGATAGGTTTTCTTTCTTTATTCTTTTTTTTATTTTTTTTGAATTTTCATTTATTTATTTCAATTTCAGCATGTAGACTTTTAGGGATTATCCCGAAATTATTTTCTGCACGCGAACACTAGGTTAGTTTTAAAAAATATTTATAACAAGTTAGGACACTCACCTTTTCATTCTTGAACAATAATAATTAATTAATCTTTTTATTGTATGCTAATCAATTTGTTGTCTTCATTTATGTGCCCTCGTCAATTTTAGAAATCTACAAAAATTGTTAAAATTAATTTATAGGACAATATGTAAAGGATTGAAATACATACCTAAGGCACAAAATAATTCATTATTCTAGTATATTTTCCATAACTTCTATCTTGATTTCAAATTGGATGGTATTGTTTTTTATGGAATCTATTTATGTGATTGTTGAACCAGGCCTGGGACTTTTGTGTAATTTTTGAAAAATTAATTTTCATAATTTTTTACAAGATTTTGCAAACAGTGCTTGACACTATTGCGATTAATTATTTCCTGCATTTTTGAACTTTCCTTATATTATTTGAACACATGTATAAGAAAAAGTGTGGGATGTTATTTCATTATTTGGAAAATCAAAATGTTTTCCATACCTTGGATTGGTGACTTGATTCTTTTACCGACTAACTCATGTGATCTTGATTTATGTTTTTTTTTTCTTTCATTGTGTTTGTTTCTCTTTCATTTGTCTTTTCTTTCTTGTCATATGTGATTTGAATGTTTGCTTACTTTTTTATTCATCTTTTTCCCTTTTTTTGTGTAGGGTGACATCTCCTTTAATAAAATAGGTGGAGCAACTATCCAGATGAAGCATGGTTCATGCATTTGCATCCTAAAGGCATCGCTTATTTAGAGGAGACTGACCTTGTGTCATTTCTCCAGTCGTTGCTAGATAAGGCCCCACAAATTGATTCTACTATGACTTAAACACTAGTTAAGTAGTGGATGGACACCACCTATACTTTTCATTTACCACTGATTATAGAGGTGATGATCACGCCCAAGGATTTTACTTACTTAATCGGGAGTAGGTTTGTGGGGATTCCTCTTCCCATAGACTCTGGTGTACACAAGTTAATGTTATGAAGAGATTACATCTATTTACTCATAGGGTATGTCCCTAAGACGAATGGCAGACTCTCCTTCGAGCAGTCTAGCTTAAAGGTAGGTGCAACCACTAATTTTGAGGATAGTCCATTGAAGGTGGTGGACTAGAAGGTGCATTGCTTTTTACTTTACAAACTGTTAAGGACACTATTTGTGAACCCATTAGATGTGTAGAGATCTGCTTACTGCCAATTGTAGAGGACTTAGGGCTTATCCATCATTTTGATTAGGGGTCTACTACACTAGCTTATCTATACTAATTTTTAGATTGGTGCAATAAAAGCCAATCTTACATGGGAGGCACTTGGCACGTGTTAATAACAACCATTTTTTGAATCTTTTTACCTCAACTAATTATTCCTTTTTTTATTGTTTTTTAACTAATTTTATTCTTCGTTGGCAAGCTTGGACTACAGAGATAGGTTTATTACAGGGTAATAACCCATTGCCTAACATAGAAGGTTACTATCCTCGATTTGTACGGTGAAGTGCCGCTCGCCAAAGCGAGTCTTGGATTAAGGTCAGACATATCCATCCGAACACCTTTTACCTTGGACCAGGTACCTTTATCATGAATAAATAATTATTAGTTTCATGCATTATTTGTTGATATTGGTCATATAAATACAACGATATGTCATTTTTTTTATAGCTTCACCTAGACTGCAGGAGGTTTGTTGACACTTAGCAGTTAGAGGTGGTGGAGGCAGAGGCTTACTCTTATAGCAGTGTTTGCTAGTTAGCCCTTACTTGTGAGAATGGTACTTGGGAGAGTGAGTCCTTTGATGGCGTGAGGGGCTAGATGCTCGACTTGTTCCTTTGCTTCTACATTCAAACATGTTTTGGGTTGAGGACATGAAAGACAAAGAAAAGACTTAAGTGGCTCTACGATTTTTACTAAAGGAGTGACTCATTTTGAACAGGATCGCTTATTAGACTTGGATGATCGAGGTTCTCATGGGGACAATCTCAATAGAAAAGGAGATTATCCAAGTTTTCTCTCAGCATAAGGAACATGAGGGGACAATTCTTCACTATGAGGCTCGAGGGATGATCCCGCACACCGAGCGAAGGCCCACAGAGCCTGCTCCTACTATCTAGGGCCATAAGAGGACATGTACTTCTCTTCTCAAGGGCTTAGAGCTTGTGGTGGTAGTGAGCTCAACCCTATCCCCAACAGTATTATAGAGTCCTACATTATGTCGTTGACTGGGTCGATGTTGGTGTTGGAGATCACTCGGTCCCCGTGCACTTTAGAACTGGCTGACATTACCCATGTAAGTATCTTTTACTTCATACCTTTATTTTTGCCTTTGGATTTGATTGCATATCACTCATATGATGTGTCCTGTGTAAATTCCTTGCATCCAAGCTAAAGCATTAATGGACTTGATTGTCATTCTTAAAGAGCTGCAACATTGCAGACTCGAGAGATGTAAGTTAGTAACTAAAAAAAAATGCCACTTATGTATGCATGTTTATGAGTGTGATTGTGAGCATAGTGTCTTATCCATCTTAACCCCTAATAGCCCATCCGGTTCACATATTATTTAAGCCATTGAATTAATTAATGTTAGATTTAGTTAAGCCATATGATTAGCTAAACTAACCATTGTTTAGTATAAATATTTTAATCCTAGTTTTAAGTCATCTAGATTTTTAATCCCATATTTGGTATGACAATTTAAGTAATGAGATAAATTAATGAAATAAAAAAAATTACTTATATAGCCTTTGCCTTAAAGTTTAAATCTGTTAAGTTCTTATTTTTTCTCTTATCATTCTCAACACGTATTCTCAAACTTCTTCACATTGATTTTGAGTTTGGGTTTGAATCAGCATTTTTTCTATAAGGTTTTTTTAAAAATTTTTTTTTATATTAAATATTATCACATAATTTTTTTCTTTTTTAATTAGATATTTAATTATTATATTATTTTTATTTTAATATCTAATTTAATTTATATGTTTAATTTTAATATTATATATCAAAAATTAAATAAATTATATATATTTAACTTGATTTTTATAAAAATGAAAATTTCAAACAAAAGTAGAAATGAATCATTTTCTCATTTGAAATACACATGAAGATTTTAAAATTATTTATTTTAATTTAATTTTAAACTAATAATTTTACAAACCAAATAATCCTACAGTTAAATTGATCAAATCAACATATGGATCCACTAAGGCTATTTTAGGTATTATAAATTTATAAATGTAACGATTAGTAATCCATAAGAATTGGATTAGTAAAGACATAAGAGATGTAGGTTTTGGTTAAGAATACCTTCATGGGTTAAGTCTTTTGGATTAATAAGCCAAACTCATTTTTTAAAACCAAATAAAGGATTAATGATTAATCCTATGTCTTAGCTATGCAGTCCTACAAACCAAACGCACTGTAAGTGTCTTATAGGAGATGGTCTAGCATTAGACTCGAGGGATACGGGCTATAGAGTAGTTATTAGGAGCGACTAAGGCCCAGATCGAGCAAATGACACCACCATCAACTGAGGACTTCGATGTTGCCAAGGAAGGAGAGGATAAGGAGGAAGGGACCATTTCTGGGAGTGAAGAGGATTGAGCTGCCCATCATATCTTCTTGTTCTTTAGGATTTTTATTTTCTTTTATTCTTTGCACATTATTAAACTTTGATGATATTTTTTGTGTTGTAGGACAAATACTTGGGTCATTTTTAGAGCCCTATTATTTTGAATGTTTGTGTGAATACTAGGACTTTCAAGATGCAATTGAGGTGATTTTGCCTTTATTTTTTGCTAAACTTTGAAACTTTTGCAATTTAGGCACATGACTTTGATTCTAGTCTTGAATTTGTTTTCTAAATGTATGGTTGTGCTCTTTTTAACCCATTTGCATATATAGATGCTTTTTTGAATAAATACAAAATGATTCATGAGCATGAAATGTAAAGAAGACTTTGCATAAAAATCTACAGGGAAAGTGGTTTATGTAGACCACCAAATTGTTTGTACAAATGATCGGTGCAAGTTATACAGTCTACAACACTGTTCACAACTGTCATTCAATAAGCACTTTTCTCACTTCTATAAATACCCATTTGCTCTTTCAATCCCAAACTTCCCATTCAAGCATTATTAAGGTCTCTCCTACCCCAAAGTTAGTCTGATCTATCTTAGGTAGGCCTTAAAGCTTTTTTTTACCACTTATTTATCTACCTTGACTTATATTTTCTTTTGACGTCTTGTGATTCATGGGATCCCAGCATATGTCCCTTGCTAGATGAATTTAGTGTTATTCTCAATTATTATGCCATAAATGCATATAGGATTGCCTTGTGATGCTTGGTTTACCCATATATATGAAAGATGATGGAGCTATTTGATCATCAATATGATAAGGTGCCTAGGTATATTCTCAATAAGGAGAAGATTCTCATGTCACCCCTTCTCACTCTTTATCCCTCAAAGGATCATGCCTATGCAGCAAGGCTTGTATTATGGCAATAGTTTTGATGGGGGAGTTCTTATTGAGACGAGATGATGGAGGGATAGATTCATAGATTTTACCCTTGCTCAAGGAGGTTAAGCTTAGCAAAACTCCCATTCTAACAATCTTAGGCGAGACCATCATGGGCTTGGACAAGGTGTCCCTTAGTCACAACAATTCCTTCTCCAAAAGTTTATTACTACTTCAAGTGCAGATCCTCTTTTACAACCTTTTGTGCATTTTTTTTTTTATTTTGACCTAACATTTGTCTAGACCCCCTTAGTGGGTTTTTCATCTAGCAAGCAGCTCATTTATTCTTAGGTCCCCCTTTCTGAATTTCAACCTAACAAACCTTTATTCTTTTATTCATTTTTCCTTCTTCTTTTTTCTTTTCTTTTTTTTTTTTTTGGTCATATATAGTTGCATGAGAGATTGGGCTTATTAGTTGATCCTATTATGGATGTAATTTTTACTATTCGTAGCATCATCTAAATCACCATTTATCAAGACTTACTACTACCAAGGCTAAGTAGATAGAGTGGATGTCCCATATTGGTGCTTCTAACATTCGTTAAACTTGCCCATGTTAGAGATTATTGAGAGTTATCATGAAGACTTATAGAGATTGTATGATCATCCCAACTCTTTTGTTTATCACTTTTTATGATCCGACTAGAATATGCCACCAATTTAGCATGCCCCAAAATAAGTTCATTTCTTCCCCTCCTTCATAGAGAGGCCTTTAACCCAATGCTTCTTGGATAGGGTGGGTGTTATATAGGCAGATCTCTACATCTACGACTTCTTCACTATTAAAGACTACAATCCTAAGGATGATGCTGACTTTATGGTTTGGTTGTGTGGCATTTAGAATTTGTAGGATCTTCTTTTATCTCATCATAGTATTAGATATGATAAATAATGAGCTTTCATAAAAAAAAAAAAAAAAAAAAGAACTGTCTTATATTAAGGCTAGTTTAAAGACATGTTTTACTAAGATGACTTTTATTATGCAAATTTATTTCTTTTGATATCATGCCTAGCATGGATCATTTCATTTTGCATATTACATATTAATTAATGGTCATTACTTTTAATAACGACACATTGGATCATCTGATTATCTTGATGCATTCCACTAGCTTGTTTAAACCCTTGCTCTTCATTCTGACCATCTCTACTATTGTCGCGTGTCTCATCATCTTCAGATGAATATCCCTAGTGGTTAATCACATTCTCTTAGCTTTTACTTTAATTGTTATATCTTTTATGTCCTAATTTTTACCTAAGCTGCCTTTTGGGTTTTTGACTTAGTAGGCTTATTTCATTTTTCTTAAATCCTCACATGAAATACTTCTTCAATCTATCTAGCTTCACTGGCTTAGGGAACTCATTCCTATCCATATCTAATAACTTCATAACCCTACCTGAGTAAATATATTTAACCACATAAACACCTTCCCACTTCGGCTTAAACTTTCTATAGGGATCTTGAGTTTGCAGTCTGATTGCTTTCAATACCAAACCACCAGCCTTTATGGTACTCACCTTGACTCTCTTATTAAAAGTGTGGGCTATCCTAGCTTGGTATAATAGAATGTGGTAAAGATCCCTCAATCTCCTTTCATCTAGAAGAGCCATCTGCTCAAATCGATTTCTTACCCATTGATACTCAGGGATCTTTGACTTTATTAACACCCGTAAGGAATTTATATCCATTTTAATTGGCAATATTGCTTTCATTCCATACACAAGAGAGTATTACATCATTCTTATTAATGTTTTAGTTGTAGTTCAATATCCTCATAATTCAAAAGGCAATTTATTACACTAATCTTTGTAAATTTTTGGAATCTTAGCAAGAATGTTTTTGATATTCTTATAAGCTATCTTTATTGCTCCATTAACTTGTGGCCTATAAGGTGATGACTTATAATGGTTTACTTTATACTTCTCCATGATTGTTCTTACTTTTCACTTGAAAGTGCACTTCATTGTCCATTATGGTATAGTACATCATAACAATAAATGAGGTTCTTTTTTACAACTTGAGCCATTTGTTTTACCCCTAACTTGCTACAGGACTCGGCTTTTACCCACTTCAAGAAGTAATCTATTACCGTTATAATGTACTTATGACCTCTTTTAGAAGTCGACCTAGTTTCTCTACTTACATTAATGCCTCATGCAAATAACTAAGGTGACCTTAAATTCTGTAATTTCATAAGAGGCAAGTGATTGAAGCTGACGTGAATTTGACACTTATGACAACTTTGAGCAATTTAAATACAATACTACTCCATAATGGTCCAACAATAACCCAACCTTAAATTTTTCCTTAATAATGTTTTCCCATTCATACAGGGACTATAAATTCCTGAATCCACCTCTTCCATTAATCTATTTGCTTCCTTCTTTATCAAATACATCAAGTGGATTCCATTAGGCATTCATTTGTATGTCCTACCATCATAGACTATGAACTATGCTAATAGCCTCTGAATCAGGTCCTTGTCTTTCTTTTCAGCCCTTTCAAGATACTCCCCACCTTTCCAGTACCTCTGCATGTCATAATACCATGGGCAATTTTTTACTGACACTTACATCACTTCTTTATTAGCATGACAGGGTATGGTAGATCTTAGTGTGGGCAATGGTTTCAACAACATCCTCTTCAACCCATCCCAAATAGAAACCAAAGTTACTAGGGCATCAACCATAACATTTTCCTCTCACGAAAAAATGGTGAAATATAATACTCTAAAAATTATGTGTCAACCTCTTCAAATGCTCCAAATATAAGCTTAATCATTCCTCCTTCAGCTCCTACTCATCAGTTACCTAGGAGATGACTAATAATGAGTCTCCAGACACTTTATTTGTCCTTCCCATATTTGTATTAAATACTCTAATCCAAGGCACAAGCCTCATACTCGGCCATGTTATTAGTCACCTTGAAATCAAGTTTTTTTACTATTGGAAAAAGTTCTTTTAGGGATATTAGGATTACCTTTATGTCAGCTCTTTTCTTATTCCCTACTTTGTTGAAGTACATCCTTTAACCTTTAGGTTTAATCACTTATAACCTTTCATCTAAGAATTGAGGAAGCTCAGGTTCTCCTTCTTCGAGAGGTTGTTGTGCCAAATACTTAACGACTACCCAACCCTTAATCACTTTCTTGGTTACATACTTGATGTTGAATTCAATCAACAATATTAGCCATTTCACCAATTTTATAGTCAAAGAAAGAGCTTGTTATAGATATTTGACTAGATCAAGCTTTAAAACAATTTCGATTGACCATGGTTGAAAACAGTGCCTCAATTTCTTCATGGCCCATACCATTACCAAACAAGTTGTTGGACTAGGTTGGTTTAACCTAAGTCGTGGACCTCTTTTGATCTTGAAAATAAAGATTGATCAATTATAATACTTTCATTAAGTGTTGTTTTACAAATTATAAGTTAGATTGTTTCATAGGAAGTAGGATGGAATTCAAAATCTCCAACAATGTAAAGATCATCCAAATTCGTGATGTGTGTATGGTAAATTGTGACTGCAATCAATCACAAGAAAGGATGAAGCTAGGCCAAAGGAATTTGCGGGCTATTTCACTGCCACAAACCATCCAAAGACTACAAAGCCTTAGTCACAAAGGAATTCGTGGTGAGTATTACGTCAGGGTCACAACCGTGACTTTCGTAGTGACAATGAAAGGAACCAAAGCCACAACCACAGCATGCTAGGTGTCCCAGTTGTCCATTAAAAGATAAAAAATCATGAGGCTAAAAATTTGGTAGCGACCACAACTCAAGCAGTTGAAGCATCTTCACCAAACAGAGGAATTCGACATCTCAATTGCGCACAAAAATTAGGTTTCTCACGACTGCGACTTTTGATAGTGGTTAGAACACAATGGCTATATTTTCCTATAAAACTAATGGAAAGCTAACACGTGGACTAGTCGTTAGACACAGAATGGGGTTTTTCACTGAAATTTTTAGCTCCACAATGAAAATTGGAAATTTGGGATCACAGAATGATAGTAGCGACCAAGACTTCCGCCTGATAAGCATTTAATGCTAAATCTGCCTAGTACATCTTAGAGATTTGTTGACTGTTTTAGCATAACATCTCTTTGGTGGATATGGGTTATAAATACTCCACCAAATAGATGTAAATGCAAGAGAATTCATTAATTTGTAACCCATCTCTTGCCAATTTGCTACTCATTCTTTCAATTCTCATTTTATGTGTTTGTGATTGTTTGGCATGAGTAATAAACACCATTGTAAGAGGTTTTAATGTGAGCCTTGAAAACACTTGTGAGAGGTTTTAATGTGAGCCTAGAAAACACTTGTAAGAGGTTACTATATGAGGTTAGAAAACACAAGGTGTAAGGTTATTGTGTGAGCCATAAACACAAGTTGTAAAAGTTTGGTGTGAGCTTGAAAACACCTATTGAGTTGAGTGAAATATCCAATTGTAGAGAATTGGGGAGTGGACGTAGGGTTAATTAACACTTGAACCACTATAAACACTTATGTCAATTTCTTACTTCTCCTGCTCATCTTCCTAAACACATTAACCCTTTTTTAATTTTTAAATTGAGCACCAATTCAACCCCCTTCTTGGTGTCCTAGGCCAACAAATGGTATTAGAGCTAGTCTCACTAAAAACCTTAACTGAGTGAGTAAAGATCAATGGCACAAGAAGGAATTCACTCACACCTCAAGCCTTACTTTGATAGAGCTAATAATACTCATTGGAAGTATAGAATGGAGATCTATCTAGATATAGATGTGGTGGATCAATGGGATATTGTTGTTAAATAATGGAAGCCACTCACCAAAGTGGTGGATAGGAGTGAAAAACTAATCCCTATAGTAGAATAGGTTGAAGCATATAGAAGATCCACTAGCAAGAACAAGACAACCATAACGACCCTTATAAGCTCTCTCTCAAGAAGAGAAATTAGAAGGGTATAACATTGCCAAACTGCCCATGGGATTTGGAAAGCATTGGAGAACTATCATGAAGGCACCTCTTGGGTGAAATCCAATCGACTAAAGATGTATGTGACGGAGTGGGAGTTATTCATGATGAAGGAGGATGAGAGCATCACCGACATGACCAATAGACTCTTAGCATTTGTCACCAACATGAAGAAGTTTGGTAGGATTCTCACAAATCATGAGGTAAACTCCAAAATTCTAAAGTCTTTGTCTCTTGAGAAATTTGGTGCTAGGGTGTGTAGTATCCAAGAATCCAACCTATAAATAAGAAAAGTGTCAATGGATGTCTTGATAGGCAAACTCTTAACTTATGAGTTGGCCTTAAAGAAAGATGAGGAGAAGAACAAAATAAAGGTCAAAGGAGAAAATTCTGAAAAGCAAGAAAGGAAGATCTTAGCTCTCAATTCTACATCTAAAGAGAAGGAAATGGAGGTTACTTTAAATGAAGAAGAAAGTAACAAGAAGGAAGAGGAACTAGCAATGCTCTCTAGAAGGGCCAAGGAGCTTATTAGAAAAAGAAAAGAAACAAGGAACTTCAAGAAAACTACTCCTAATCTTAAAGAGAGATCAACTGAAGTTACTTGCTATGAGTGTGGCAAGCAAGGCCACATTAAGTATGATTGTCCAAAGTTAAAGAATAAGAAAAAAGGGGATAAAGAGAAGAGGAAGAGCTTCAAAGCCACTTAGGATGATAAGTTAAGTAAGGATGAGGAAGATGAAGAGATTGTTAGCATATGCTTCATGGCTCAAGAGGATTCTCCTAATAAGGTAAGCACTTCATCTCATCCTTATTCAGATTATGATGATTTAGATGATGTAGATGAAAAGCTTTTAAAAGCTCTCACAATGAGATATGACAAATATAAGTAACAAATGAAGACTTACAAGAGAAAATGCTTAAAATTAGAGGATGATTATAAATCTCTTAATAATCTTATAAGTGAATCGAGGGCTTCAAATGAAAAACTCAAAAAGTCAATGGAAAATCTTTTTAAACCATCTTCATCATTAGCTTCATTAAGAAAAGAGAATGACTCTCTAAAAAGGAGCTTAGAAGCTCTATTCAAAATTTAATAAGGGTAAGGAAGCTTTGGATACGGTCATAGTATCACAAAGGCCTCCCTTAACTAGGCATGGTCTAGGATTTAATGAAGCCTCAACCTCCACATCTACACTCACTACATTCGTTAGAGCAATGACACCTTAAACTTTAAGTATTGAGGTCATTGAGAAGAGAGGTACTCCTAGCACTAAGCCACCTATGCCTAACAGCAAAGGTAAGACCCCCCAAGGCTCAAGAGCTAAGGCTCAAAGAGCAAATTATGCTTATATGTACAACAAGAAGCATGCTCAAAAACACAAACATAAAAAATTCTCTTCTACTCCTCCTCACTCATGCACTTACATGCACCTCCATAACCAAAGTATGAGAAGGCCTCCTACTCATACTAAGATTATGCATAGGAGAAAGACTCACAAGTCTAAACTCTAATGTTATTATTGCATGAGATATGGACATATTAATGTTTATTGCTGCATTAGGAAGGCTTACCTTAAATTAGAGGACCCTTCAATACTTAACCCCTTAGGACCCAAGTATGCTTGGGCACTAAAGAAGAAATGATTTATTTATGTTTTGTAGGGATGTTTGGCAGCCACTAATGAATCAAATGATTGACATGTGGATAGTGGATGCTTAAAAGTACATGACGGGCATTAGGAAGCTATTCATGGCCTTGAAAGAAAAAGAAGGTGGCAATGTCACATTTGGTAACTGTTGGACTAAGATGGTTAATCCTAAGTCTAGAACCTCTTTTGATCTTGACAAAGAAGATTGATCATCACTAATATTTCAAATAAGTATTGATTTTGCAGAAATAAATAAATCTATCAAGAAGAAATGAAAGGAGTTGATAAACTCCAAACTGACATGTAAATCGCGATCGCAATCTAGGACTCGCGACCGCGACTTATGTTAGGGCATGCTGAAATTCAAGCAGGCGAAATCACAGAGCCATTCTCGGTCATGACCTATGGAAAAGAAGAAGCCCAAATTTTGACAAACGAATTCACGGTGAATATCACGCTTTAGTCGCGACCATGAATTTCAAAGTAACTCAAGAGGGAAGCAAGTCTACAACCACAGCTTGACAAGTGTCCCAGAAGACTGTTGGAAGTCAAATTTTGAAGAGACATCTTGCTAGTAGCGACCACAAATCCTGAGGAAGAAAGATAACCACTTTGATAGACGGATTTGCGTCCTCTGTCGCGTCCTGTACAAGAAAACTCACAACCGCGACTTTTGAAAGTAGGTAAAAGACAACGACTATATTTCCCTGGTAAACTAATAAGAAGCTGCCATGTGGACTAGCTGTTAGACACAAATGAGATTTCCCTTAAAGAATTTGGATTTCACGATCGCGAAATGGCAGTAGCGATCGCGATTTCATCTTGACAAGCATTTAATGCATAATCTGTGTAACATGTCTTAAAGATTTGATGAGCTATGATCTGCAACGTTTCTTTGGTGAAGTTTGGCTATAAATACACCATCAAACAACTATGAATAAGGTTGCTAAGGAATTTATTACAAGTAATTAAAAGCTCTCAATCTTTGCTACTCATTTTCTTCATTTTCTTTATGAAATTGTAATTGTTAGGTGTGAGCCTAGTGAAACACTTGAGTGAGGTTATGTGTTAGCTTAAAAACACATTATTGTAAGGTTATGTGTGAGCCATCAAAACACAAGTTGTACAAGTTGGGTGTGAGCTTGAAAACACCTTGAGATAGTGAAATACGCAATTGGTAGATTAGGGAGTGGACGTAGGGTTGATTATACCCGAACCGCTATAAATCGTTGTCTCAATTCTACTCATTCTTCTTCCCCTCTTCTTTGTCTTTTAAATTTTTATACACCAATTCAGCCCCCCTTCTTGGTGCCAAGGGATAACAAAGGCATTTTCTTAGGTTATTTCACCACTAGTAAGGCCTCTAGGGTTTCTAAAAGAGTTCAATGGTTGTTGAAGAGTCTATGAATATTGTGTTTGATGAATCTAGTATGCTTGATCTTAGGAAAGGTTGGTTTATTGATTATCTTATAGGTGATTTTAAGAAATTAGATTTAGAGCACATTACAAGAGAGATGAATAAGGATCATGATGAGAGTAAATCATCAAAAGAAGATAAAGAACCTCAACATCAATAAGTGGAATCACTAAACCAAAATCTTCCCAAGGATTGGAGATTTTCTAAGTATCAACCCAAGGGTTCATCACTAGAAATAAGGCTAGATTGGTTGCTAAGGGTTACAACCACGAAGAAGGAATTAACTATGATGAAACTTATGGCCCCGTAGCAAGATTAGAGGCCATTAGGATTCTTTTGGCATATGTATGTCATATCAATTTCAAACTATTTCAAATGGATGTCAAAAGTGCTTTCCTAAATGGTGTCATTGAGGAGGAAATTTATGTTGAACAAACTCTTAGTTTTGAATCATATATTTTTTCAAATTATGTGTTTAAATTGAATAGAGCCTTGTATGGTTTCAAACAAACTCTAAGAGCTTGGTATGAAAGGCTTAGTTCTTTTCTTTTGCAAAATGATTTTGAAAAGAGGAAGGTTGACAAAACTTTGTTTGTCAATAGGCATAATCATAATACACTAATTGTGCAAATTTATGTTGATGATATCATTTTTAGTGATATTAATGAATCTCTTTGTAAGGATTTTGCTAAGTGTATGACTAAGAAATTTGAAATGAGCACGATGGAAGAGCTCAAGTTTTTCCTTAATCTACAAATCAACCAAACCAAATAAGGGATCTTCATCAACCAAGCTAAATATACTAAGGACATTCTCAAGAAATTTAGCAAGCAAGGATGTAAAGTAGCAAAAACACTAATGAGTGCTAACATCAAGTTAGACAAGGACGAATTGGGTAAGTCAGTTGATAAGAAGAGATATCGAGATATGATTAGTTCTTTACTTTATCTTACCACCTTTAGACTTGATATAATGTTTAGTGTATGCATGGGTGCTAAGTTTCAATCTTGTCCTAAGAAAACTCATTTAAATGTTGTTAAAAAGATTTTCAAATATTTACATGGCATATTGCATTTAGGTTTATGGTATACTAGAGATTCTTCATTTTGCCTTATAGGTTATTCGAATGCATATTATATTGGTAGTCTTATAGATAAAAAGAGCACTTCTGGAACTTATCAATTCATAGGAGAGTGTTTAGTGTCTTGGTTTAGTTAGAAGCAAGTTTTGGTTGCCTTATCCACCGTAGAAGCTGAATATATAGCTATGGGTTATTGTTGCACCCAAGTCCTTTAGATGAAATAATAATTAAAAAATTATGAAAATGTTGTTTATCACATTCCCATCAAATGTGATAACACTAGTGTAATAAATCTTTCCAAGAATCCCATCCAACATTCTAAGAGCAAACATATAGATAATAGGCATAATTTTCTTAGAGATCATGTACAAAATGGTGATGGTGTGTTAGAATTTATAGATACAATGTCACACCCCATTTAATAATCATTTAAATTTCTCTTTAAGTCTATCCATTGTCATTTAAAAGACCTGATTAAAAATTTTTTTTATTTCATTATGTCTCTTATTCACCACTTAGTAATTATTTACAACAAAACATACATGAATAATCAAACTAAAATATTAACTGACTGCATATTGGCCCAACCTCTATTACACTGCTAGACAGCGATTTTGAAAAGTATACTGGAGGCAATCTTTAGTCTACTCTTCCTGAAATAAGATTTCATACAAAAGAGTGAGTTTGCATACTCAGTAAGTAAATGCATAATGATACTTCAATCTCAAATAACGTAACAATATTTAAACATAAA
>CATIWR010074525.1:0-35101 GCA_949677035.1 Omphalea diandra | reverse complement strand
CCAATTGAGTGATTGGGGAATGGATGTAGGGATTGTTTTGCCCGAACCACTATAAAATCTTTGTCTCCTTGCAATTCTTTCTTCTTCCCTTAATCTTTAGTTTAAATTTTTAAACACCAATTCAACCCCCCTTCTTGGTGCCTAGGGACAACAAATTCTAAGTTCAATGACTTCTCCCTTTAGAGTATCATTCTCTTTTCTTAATGAAGCTAATGATGAAGATGATTTGGAAAAATTTTCCATTGATTTTTTGAGTTTTTCATTTGAAGTCTTCAATTCACTTACAAGATCATTAAGGGATTTGTAATATTCCTCTAATTTTGAGCATTTTCTCTTGTAAGATTTCATTTGTAACTTATACTTGTCACATCTCATAGTGAGAGCTTCAAGAAGCTCTTCATCTACATCATCTAAGTTATCATAATTTGAATGAGAATGAGATGAAGTGCTTATCTCATTAGGAGAGTCGTCTTGAGCCATAAAGTATATGTTGGCAATCTTTTCGTCCTCTTCATCCTCACTTCAACTATTATCCCAAGTGGCTTTGAAGCTTTTTCCCTTCTCTTTGTCCCCTTCTTTCTTCTTCTTTAGCTTGGGACAATCATATTGCTTGCCACACTCATAACAAGTGACTTCGGTTGATCTCTCTTTAAGATTAAAAGTAGCTTTTTTGAAGGTTCTTCTTTTTTTCTTCTTCTAATAAGCTCCTTAGTCCTTCTAGAGAGCATTGCTAGCTCTTCTTCTTCTTTGTCACTCTCTTCTTCACTTGAACTAACCTTCACTTCCTTTTCCTTAGAAGTGGACTTGAGTGTCAAGGTTTTCTTTTCATGTTTTTTTGATTTTTCTCCTTGGCCCCTTATTTTCTTCATCTCCTTATCTTTCTTTAAGGCTAACTCATGAGTTAAGAGTTTTTCTATCAAGACATCCATTGACACCTTTCCTATTTTCAGATTGGATTCTTGGATATTGCACACTTTAGCACCAAACTTTTCAAGAGGCAAAGACTTTAAAATTTTGGAGTTTACCTTATAATTTGTGAGAATCCTACCAAGTTTTTTCATGTTTGTGACAATTACTAGGAGTCTATTGGTCATGTCGATGATGCTTTCATCCTCCTTCATCATGAACAATTCCTACTCCGTCACATACATCTCTAGTCGACCGGATTTCACCAAGGTGGTGCCTTCGTGATAGTTCTCCAAAGCTTTCCATATCCCATGGGCTGTTTGGCAATATTGGACTCTTCCATTTTCTTCTATTGATATGAAGCTTAAAAGAATAACCATCGCCCTCTTGTTCTTTCCATTTGCCTTCCTTTATGCTTCACTTCATTCTTATCTTGCAATTGCCACCTTTACTCCTTCAACCATCTTTATTGGAGGCTTGCACTCTTCAAGTATATCCCATAAGTTGATGAGATCGCTATCAAGATAGATCTCCATTTTATGCTTTCAAAGAGCATAATCATTGCCATCAAAGTGAGGATTAAGGTGAGAGTGAACTTTTTTTTGTGCCATTGATCTTTTCTTACACAATTAAGGCTTGAATTGATACTTAGTTCTGACACTAATTGTTGGCCCTAGTTCACCAATAAGGGGGAGTTGAATTGGTGGCAAGTTTCAACTTTTGATTTAGAGGAAGTTCATAAAAATGAAAGATTAGAGAAAGGGTAGGAGAAGAATACACACAAGAGTTTTATAATGGCTCGGTATTAACCAACCTTACATCCACTCCCCAATTCATCAATTGGGTGTTTCACTCAATCACTAATGTTTTATAAGCTCACACTCAACTTAGTGTTTAGGCTCACACCAAACCTTAGAAGTGTTTTTCCAAGGCTCACACTCAACCTAGTGTTTACGCTTACACCAAACCTTACAAGTGTTCTCCCAAGGCTAACACTCAAACCTATATAAGAGTTTTCTAAGGCTCACTCTCAAACCTATACAAGAATTTTCTAAGGCACACTCTCAAACCTATACAAAAGTTTTTTTTTATACAAGAGCTAACTCTCAAACCCAACCCAAAAGGTGTTTAAAACTCACAACAAACTATATACAAAGAAATAAAGAATTAAAGTTAAGAAATAGCTTAACAAGAGTTTTGACACATATCAATAGTAATCCTTTTGCATTCAAATCCATTGATGGTGTATTTATAGGCAATAAGCACAAAAGAGACATTACAAATAAACTATCAACAAATCCCTAAGATGTGCTAAGCAAATTTAGCATTGAATACTTGTTAGGTGGAAGTCGCGGTCGTTACTAACTTTTTACAGTTGCGAATTTCCAATTTGCACTGAGGAGCTGTAAATTGAGGCAAGAACCCCATCTTTTGTCTAATGGCTAGTCCATGTGTTAGCTGTCCATTGGTTGTCCAAGAAAATATAGTCGTTGCGCTTTCTAACGGATCTTAAACTTCGCGGTCGTGAGTTTGCTTTGTCATGGGCGAGATTAAGACCACAAATTCCTCTGTTTGGTGAGTAAACTTCAACTTCTTTAGTCGTTGTCTTGACCAAGACTTCGCGGTGGCGATTTTGATTTCCAATGGTTGCCTTGGACATTTGGCGTGCTGTGGTTGTGGCTTTGGTTCCCTCGTTTGTCACTATGAAAGTCGCGGTCGTGAACCCAATGTGACACCTATCGTGAATTCCTCTGTGACTTGAGCTTACTTTTCTTCGGCTAAGTCGCAGTTGCGAAAGTGCATGCGAATTTCTCTGGCCTACATTCATCCATGCTTAAAGCTATTTTGCGATCGCTATTTAGAATAACCACACAGTGAATTTGAATGATCTTTACAATGTTAGAGATTTTGAATTCTAATGAATATAACTCTTATAAATTGTAAAAATAACACTTAAAATTGACATTAGAACTTTCAATTTATATTGCCAAAATTAAAAGAGAGTTTTGACTTAAATTTGAATAATCTAGTCTAACATCTTTTATTTTAAATCTTAAAAAGAAAAAAAAAACTTTACAATACAAACGTAAAAGACAAAGATTGAGAAGAACATAAACATATATAATTTAGGCATAACACTCAATCAGAATTCAATCTATATATAAAAAAAAAATCTACATATAGTATAAGTTAAAATTTTAAAATTAACTAAAAATACTTTTTCCTTATTTTTCTTTTATTTTTCGAAGTAAAGGTTTTTAAATAAAGGAAAAAAACCTTTTTTTCATTTCTTCTTTATATATATATAATACTAAAAATTACTAAAAAAAGGAATACATTCGACTCTCTTGATAAAATCAAAATCTTAGTTTTGTTTTTTTAGTTTTCAAGAACTGACACACAGTAAAACCAAAATCTTATCCACTTGTAGATGGAATTTCTGACAACAATTAGGTCTAAAGGAAAGTTGTATACATTATGTGTATGTATAACTTCCATATTAAGGTTAACACTATTAATAATATCAACCCATGTATTAATTATGTGGTCTTCGCAATCAACTGCAAATTCGTTGAAACCATTTTAGGTTGAAAGCCATAGTACTAATGCCTAAAATAGTGAACCAAATACCCATTATAGATCAAACAGTTAGAAAAAAAATATAAAAAATGAGAGTTATTAAACTAGCATATTAAAAGATCAATTGGCAAAAAATAATCATAAACGGCTATAATATGATAAATTTCTTCCTCTTGACTAAATATGTAACTTTCATTAGTAGATTCATTTTTTTGTGGTTTCCTTGATTAAACTAAGGTTATCAGGGATTCATGCATAGTTTATTGCAAAATTTTATAACATCATAATTGAAATTTATACATCAATAAAATAAATAATATAATATAAAAAACTTGAAAGATTTTAACCATAACATTATGTGAGTTACGTTACTAGTAAATAATAAATATTAACAAAAAGTAACAAAAATATAAAACATAATTTTTAAAGTCAGTTTTAAATTTAACGTCAAAAAGAGTAACTGTGATTATCAAAAGAATAAATCATACATATAATAGCAAATTATCTCTACCCTAATGGCCAAAGGTAATGCTCCGGTACCAATAGATCTTGGGTTTAATTCATCAATAATGAGGCTCCTTTTAATAGGAATTTATATAGTTTCCCACCTCATACTAGCTACTAATCAAACTCACCTCATACTAGCTACTAATCAAACTAACTTATTGGATCACGTAACACTGCCCAAAAAAACAAAAAAAATAACCTCCATATTATTTAATTTCTTTTCTTTTTTGGAAATCAATTCCATTTTTGTAGTATGGTAAATTTTAATGAATTGAAATATATTCAATTTTTTGCTTTTTTTAAACAAATATTCAATTTTCCTCTCTCATTCCATAAAATGTTAGAGATAACAAAATCAAGGTTTCGCCAACTTGCTATAACTTAGTACTAGAAAATTAGAAAATGACATCCTGCTCAATCTTTGTCTTGTCTTGTATGTCACAACCTTGAAATTTAAGGAAACCTGAACTAGATGCCAAGACAAAAAATTTGTTTCTCTTCTGTTGTAACAAATATGCTTTTTTTTTTTTATACTAGCAAATACCCATTTTGATACTTGGCTTCCACAGTATATCTTAATGAATCTCCTTCTCTCCTGTCTAATATTTCCATTTCTGTGTTATTTTTGCTTGCTTGTTAACATTCTAACGTAAAAAGATCACCACAGTTTCAAATCAACCAAACTTTCAATTCTAGCTTAAATATGATGCCTTTTAATAAAAAATGAAGACTATAACTTTTTTTTTAAGATTAAATTAGCAGATTGGTGATAGTTGTGTCTATCTTGTATAACTTCAATTCCGATTGAATATAATATCGTTTTAAAATATTTTTGATATATTAAAAGAAAATATGGATTATCTAAATTAATTCTAGTTGTTGTAAAAACATATTTTCAAATGGTAGATGTTGGAAACTTGACAAGTCCATTATCTTTTTTTTTGTTTAACCATTATATCATATTTGATGTGCCTCCTATTTTATAGTATGATGTGGCAACAAGAAGCTACCAATCATGGGTAGCATTAAGCATCCGGAAAGTGTCTCTAATGTATAATTTCTGATATATTATATATAGAGAAAGAACTAAAAAAGAAAAAAGAAGGAAAAACAAAACAAAAATGAAGGAATGATATCCATCATTCAAATCCCATGTGCCTCTCTCCTCTTTTCAATCCCCATGCCTTCCTTCCCTCTGCTCCATCAAATTCCACATTCCCACTCCTCAATTATAACATAAAATTCCACTTTCTAGGGTTTTGAGAATTGCATTACCAAACCAAAAGCTGATCACATTCAGATTATACACATATATCCACACACGACTATATATAGTTTTGTACATATATACATATGTGAGAAAGAGAGAAAGAAAGAATCTTGTTCACCTTTCCTTTTACCAGAGAATATAAAGACTCGAACTTTCGCACTGATTCTGATCCGTTGGCTTCTGTTTTGACTTGAAAACTCTCCTCCCAAGATTTCTAGAGAGAAAAAATTTGGGTTTTCGGTTAAGAGAGAGAAACTGGGTATTTGATATTTATTTATTTTTATGTGATGATAATTTGTTAGATAGAGAGATATGTTGGCAATGGAAAAGGATTTTGATTCAAAGCTAAGGATTCAGAGCAGCAATAACTCTACTTCCTCTTCTTCCACTTCTAATAATAACAACAATGGGATGGTGCAGAGATCTAAGAGCTTCGCATTCAGGGCTCCTCAGGAGAATTTCAGTGTTCGGGATTTTGAGCTAGGCAAGATCTACGGTGTTGGTTCTTATTCAAAGGTTTGATTTTTTTTTAAGCCCTTAATTTTAATATTGAGTTTTTTTTTTCGTGGTTGCCTTCTGTTGGATTTCTGTTGTCTGGGGTTGTTAATTTATCTTGTGTTTTTTGTGTGGTGATATTTGTAATTACCTGTTGTTTCATTGATCCGTAAACCTTTATGTGCAATGTAATTTACTTGAGACCGGCATGTACGTATGATGCTTTTTGCTTTATAATTTAATGAGTAGTAATGTTTGATGATAAATGAGTCTTCTGCAATAAATTCATAGGTTGGCCTTTAATATATAATTGAATTTGGAGCAAAATTAGGTTGTGAAGGTATATGGAATTTTTTTTTTTTTTCTTTTACTCGGTTCTGAGAACGTTGAGGCTAGATGAGCAAATGAAATTTTCAAACTTACCTCTTATGCAGATTCTGCATTTAAGAAATGGAATCAAAATTATGTATTCTGCCTGGTTATCTCTGCCGTTGATATGTATTGTTATCTGTCAACCTATCTATATTGCAGAAGTCTTTCCATATATTTTCTATATTTATATTCTGATATGTGTTCTCTATTTTCTTCTTTTCTTTACAGTCAATCAAAGAAGTCTTAGAGCTGTCACTTACACTTTTAGAAAAGGGAAAAAAAAAAAAAAAACTTATTGCATTGAGGTTAACACATTATTTGCGTGAGGCGTTAGTCCATGGATGTCAGTAGGACTTGGTCTGCACTCCTAATGGGAAAGTTCGTTGATTTAGCATTTTTATAATGACTATTGTCTAATGCTGTCTGTAATCATGAGAAGCATCGATCAAGACAAGAATCTGTCTTTTTACCTTTTCCTATGATATAATTATAGGAAATTCTTGTTTTGCTAAATTACATGTCTGTGCAACAATTTTTTTCTTGTGTTGAGCAAGAGTTGTTTGATAATGGTGTTCACCTATGTTATTTGTTGCTATTAGATATATGCATATCTAAATTGCTTTAGTTTAGTCCTGATGTGTTGGATGGTCAGACTTTATGTATTTTTGCATGTTAAAGGAAAATCTTTTTGAGTTTGTGACTTGCTTTGGTACTCCCTTCTCACTCTCATCACATTTACTCTTTCTCTCTGCCATTTTCAGGAGCAAACATTTCATAATATTCTGCCCTCTAATCTCATGCTTCTCTGTATTTCTTTAATCAAATACTCTCTATACTGAAATTCTGGATTCTCGTAAACTGGAATACACTTCATTTTGTTTATCAAAGTCCTGGTTTTGTTATTTTTAACAGAAAAATTTAGATTGTTCTAATTTTCAGGAATAATGTCTATGATTATCAGCCTTTGATCTTCTTGTTACTGATGGCTTGCTCTTTGTATCATATTGATAAATCTGTCAGGTAGTGAGGGCAAAGAAGAAGGATACAGGAGTGGTGTATGCCTTGAAGATCATGGACAAAAAGTTCATCACTAAAGAAAATAAAACAGCTTATGTGAAGTTGGAACGTATTGTTCTTGATCAAATGGATCATCCTGGGATTGTGCGGCTATTTTTTACCTTTCAAGATACCTTTTCACTCTGTAGGTATCTCTAGTAACAATGTTTCTATGTGATTGATTTAGTTCAGTACTTTCCATCAAAATCAAAAATAGGTATTATTGGTTTGCTTGGTTTGGTTTATAACATGTACATGGTCTCTTTGACTATGCTGTGCAGACATGGCACTTGAATGTTGCGAAGGTGGAGAACTTTTTGACCAAATAACCAGAGTAAGCTACATAAGAAACTCCTTAGCACTGTTTATTTTCATTGTGAGAAAAACTTTTAATTTGCTTGGCAATTGGGTGCAACCAAAGTGACAAGGGACATTATTTATGTGAAAATGAATTGACAAAATCACGCAAGAAACATTAAAAACCTTTTCCTCTTCCTCAAATTTTGTCACTTTACATGTCATATGACTATGTGCCTATGCGGTAAACTTAGGATGCATTTTTTGAATTATTTGTGAACATTAGGTTGTTCTAAATGTATTTGGAGATAGCTAAGGTTTTTCATCTATAATATAACTTTAGTTCGATCAAAAGTTGCATCTGAAATTTATTCCGTCTTTAAATGTACCATTATGCTTTTGTTTTAGAGCTGTGATTATACTTTGAGATCTGTAATTTTGTTCTAGTAAGTGGTGTGTTGTGCCAGTTATATATTTTTTTTTTAATGTACATTTGCAAAAATATTTGGATACTTCACATATGTGCAGAAAGGTCGTTTATCAGAGGAAGAAGCTCGTTTCTATGCTGCTGAAGTTGTGGATGCTCTTGAATATATACATAGTATGGGATTAATACATCGAGATATCAAGGTAATGTCTATCATGCACACACACTTCTTCTTTGGCTCTTGAAAAAATGCTAAAAAATTTCTTGAATTGCAGCCAGAGAACTTACTTCTTACAGCAGATGGACATATTAAAATTGCTGATTTTGGGAGTGTGAAGCCAATGCAAGATAGCCGCATCACTGTCCTTCCCAATGCAGCCTCAGGTAACACTGGAATTTTATCATCTGTAAGGTTTTCGACTGTGTTTTTCTGTCTTGGGTTAAATTTTCTTTCTTGATGCTCTGCCCAGATGATAAGGCTTGCACATTTGTTGGAACAGCTGCATATGTGCCTCCAGAACTCCTCAACTCTTCTCCTGCAACATTTGGGTAAGAGTTTCTTAAACGAGATTAGCATGTTAATTCCGCTAAACCATCAAAACTGGAATAGAGTTTAAGCAGTAGGCATTTGGTGACTTTTGGGGCAATGCTTATAAGCAAGCTTCTTATTTAACTTTATTCTTAATCACTTCTTGCTCATGTAGGATAACCTTCTGCCTTTTTTTAATCAAATTCTCACAGAAATGACCTCTGGGCACTTGGCTGCACCTTGTACCAGATGCTTTCAGGAACTTCTCCTTTCAAAGATGCAAGTGAATGGCTTATATTTCAGAGAATTATAGCCCGGGATATAAGATTTCCTAGCTATTTTTCAGAAGAAGCTAGAGACATCATTGATCGGTTATTGGTAAGCTACAAAGTTTTGCAAGTTAGACTTTGGTTTGAGCATGAATTTTTTTTACATCTTCTCGTGCCATTATTTTTTCAGTGTCATGTTATTCTATATCTATAGGATGAATGCTGTAGATACATAAATATAATTTGTTATGATGAAAAAGTTCTAACATATAATATAATTTACTCCATAATATGTTAGGTCTATGATCCAAAGGAAGAGGGACCACACGTAGACATGGGTTGGGATTGGATAAAAAATCATGCGAATGTAAAATTTATTTTAGGTATATGCTGTGTACATATCTACTTCTATTTGTTAATGAGCAACATGAGTTTGGATGTTAAAATTTTTAGTGATACATAACCAGTTGACAAGGAGCTACATTTTTTTCATGTTGATCTGTTGTCTTGTTTGTAGAATACATGAGCACCGCACATGTTATATTCAATAGCTAAGAAAATTATAAATGATGAACCTTTTCTCTCGTTCTCTCTCTCTCTCTTTCTTTTTTTCTTCCTAGTATCAATTATAAGTGATTACAACAGTCCTTTGTAATTTATGAAGTTAATAATTGCACTGTTTCTTTTTCTTCTGTTCTTTTTGGCTTAAGTGTCAATTACAATTAATTACATTAGTCTTTTCTGAATTAAGAAGTTTATAGCTGCAGTTTTTTATTTGCCATGTAATGATGCTGTAGGCTATAGATCCCAGTAGAAGACCAGGTGCGGGACTAGATGGTTATGCTGCACTCAAAATGCATCCTTTCTTTAAGGGAGTTAATTGGAAGAATATAAGAGGGGAAACTCCCCCAAAACTTGCTTTGGAGCAGACGGTATAACTTCATTGTATTGTAGTATCTTCAATTTTCCTTCTTTCCATTATAATGTTGAGATCTTATGATCTCCTGCTTCATTCTTTTTCTAGGCACAGTGTGCTGAGGGAGAGCATGATCAAGATTCTTGGAATCCTACACATATTGGGGGTAGCTCAGCTAGCCACAATGATGGGAGTGCTGGAACTTCATCAGCTGAAGCATTGGGTTCTATAACTAGACTTGCTTCAATTGACTCATTCGATTCTAAATGGTATTTACCCTTTCCATTAATCCAGTTGCTAGTCTTTTATCTTTTATTCTCGTCTCGTCAAGACTTTTTAATAATTTTGCACACATTATCTTTTGGATTTAAACCTGGTGAGATACTTAATTTTTTATTATTATTATTTTTTTCTTGTTGCCTTTGATATTCTTGTAGTAAAAGCATGTGCATGCTTGGACCTGATCACCATCAACCCAGCCAATTGGAACTAACATTTCATGTAGATTTCCTTGCAACTTGCTTATAGCAATCATGAAGATTGGACCTAAAGCCATGGCAACTAGATTGTGGATTTAAGATATGTCCAACTTTTTCTGAAATTACAGAATGAATTTTGACTTGAAACATGGTGTTAGTTTTTCAATATTTTTTACTTGACAACCTCATCATGTAATAGCATTCTCAAAAGGGTTGGTATTGCTCATTAGAAAATTTTTTTTTTAAATGTTTGATTTTTAAATCATGAGTTTGAAGGTATCGTATGAGTTTTGCGGTAGTACACTTGTATTTCTCTGTTGTTCCAGTGTTTGTAAAAGATCAAAAGGAATTCCATTTTAATTGCTTGCATTAATGCAGGAAATCATTATTGATGAATGTTGTGTCCATAGTCCTAATGCTCCCGTAGGCTACCTACAATATCTAACCTGTTAATTGTGAATTGCTATCAGGCAGCAATTTTTGGATCCAGGGGAATCTGTTCTTATGATCTCAATGGTGAAAAAATTACAGAAACTGACGAGCAAGAAAGTGCAGCTTATACTCACTAACAAGCCGAAGTTGATTTATGTGGATCCTTCAAAGTTAGTGGTTAAAGGAAATATAATTTGGTCTGACAATTCGAATGACCTCAGTGTCCAAGTTACAAGTCCTTCAAATTTCAGGATCTGTACGGTAAGCATCTATTTGCCTTAATGAATTCTCACAAATCCTGTCTACTGTTTTCCTCTAAAATTATTACAGTATCAATCTGAGAGACAATGCTATTCTGCCTCTTCAAACTCTTGGGCTGGTTAGGTATTTTAAAATGAATAATTAATAAAATTGTTTATGCAATAATATACTTGGTTTTTTTAACCTTATTCTCTATATAGATTTGCTCAAGATTGGACCATGGAGAATATAAGTGTATGAATGTTCATTACATATATAACTAATTGAAACCAGCACTAGTGTTCTCATTTTTTTACTCCCTCTTCCTTTTGTGTCCTTTGTGCCCTTTAATATTTCTGATTCATAGTTGTGTACTGGTTCAGCCAAAGAAGGTAATGTCATTCGAGGATGCAAAACAAAGGGCATGGCAGTGGAAAAAGGCAATTGAAAGTCTTCAAAACCGGTGAATTCTGTTCATGCTTTTGATGGAACATTCTTTGCTGTGACAATTATGTAGAGAAATTTGGAGATTCTCAAAACAGTTGACATTCCTGAGGATTATTATTTTGTGGAAGAGAATGAAGTTGTGGATTCTGCATCAATGAGCTACTTCACTGCCTCAAGCTCTCCTTCCTGTTATATCTAGAACTGAGTTTGTGATAAGTCTTACTGTCCATTTAGGCTGTGTAAGAAATTAATGTACAATGTATCTCTCCTGATCTGCAGGATTTTACGGGGCTAGGCTTCAGAACTTGTTTACTGTATTGACATTACACGCAATCAATGAAAATCTCTTCTATGAAATTTTTGACAGATATTCAAGGAATGTATCTGGTTTTAGTCTTTAAATTTGTGGCATTTCTTAATGGGGTTCTTGAGCTTTCAAATTGTGGCCACCACGTACTTCATCTTTGTTTGAATAAACCCTTCTATCATTGATGTTGTAACCTATTATGATATGCTTGTCAGGTTATGCAATGTGGTATCTGGTGGCAGAAAACGAAACAAATAATGGTGTTTAATTAGACAATCTTCAAGTTGAAGGATTTTTTTCACTTCTAAATTCTCAGTCCCAATTTACAAACACCGGCAAATTTTAGGACCAAATTTAGACATTTAACCTATATTGAAAATAACTTATTCGATAAAAATATTTTTTAAGTAATTTTTTAAAGAATATATTTTTTGATATTCAAACCATATTATAAAAATATTAATTTTTTTAATTTATAAGACTGTAACAAAATTTAGATAATAAATATTGTATATTTATACTATTTATTATTTAATTTAAGAAAAAATGCTTTAAAAATAATTTTTTTTTTTTATAGATTTCCCTTATCTCTGATAACCATCATCGATTAATGATGATCGGTGATGGGTATTGATAGTGAAAGATGGTCAACGATAATAAATATATGTGTTTATATAATTTATTTTTCAGTTGGATGTGTTTGTCAAAGTCTAAAAAATGACGTTCTATTTTTAAAACAAGAAGTTATTGTGAGTGCCATTGATTTTTAGGGTTGCGCTTGAACTAATGGAATCTTATTTGTGACTCTTACCTTTTATTGATGATCAAGTGATTAAGAGGACTAGGGTCATATGTTAGTAATAACCCTTAATCATGACATGAGATTAAATCAATAGGGGATCCTTAAAGCTTTACACAAGATATAAGCCTCCCTTTTTCCAAAATTGTGATCAACGGGAGGGACCGACGTGGAACAACAAATTGGTACCATCCTTTATTAAAATGTGGAGTTGTCACCTAATTTTGGTCAAAATAAGAATCCGGGCAAGACAAATTTTATGCCTATCTAAGTCATTTAGAAAGTCTAATCCATTTTCACCCAATTAGAGATCAGATTCAAAAATTGGGTATGACTTGGGAAACATGTTAGACACCCTTAAACTGTTCGAATTTAGAGATTTGACCTTCGAACATCTTTGGTTGACATTTACCATTTCAATCTTATTATTAATTAATTCAATTATCACCCTTAAGCATGTTTCTAGCGCATCTCAATCAAGCACATCATCATTAAAGCATTACACACATTCATTATAGAGATGGGGTATAACCATATTCAAATAGGGGAGGTCATGAGTAATCTAGCACAAACGGCATAATCAAAATTATCATGCGCATGTATAGCCACCTACACAAGAATGCCAGTTGCTAGCAAGAAATAAAAATAGCACACAAAGAATGAAATGCACCTTAAGCAAGAATCTTACCTCTTTTGAGTCAAGGGGACCTAATTGTATTTCTAAGTCCAAGATCAACATAATCCCAACATCACATGAACACACGAAAATGGTAATAACTAATAATGGAAGAACTTAAGAACATGGAAAGTAAAGCATGAACACATAGTATATACATGACATGCAAAGTGCATTTTAGAGCATATGTGAGGCCTTAGGCAAAGTATCAAATATAGGATCCTAGGCTTATTGAACCCTCCCTCATATTGGTCCTAAGAAGCTAAAGCATCTGAAAACATACCACTAGCCATATGAAGGGCTAAAATATTAAGGTAATAAAAAATGAAGCTCAAGATGCCAAATGATGCATATATTATATATAATTTGCTAAACATGAGGTGAAACACAATGGGTGTCTTAAAAAATGAATCTTTCTCCCCAGTTATAGTCAAAATAACCATCATGAAGGAAATGAATGGAGTGAACTAGCTAGATAGCTAGTCACTCCTTCATGATGATGATGATTGAAGCATAATAATAAGTATGAATGGTAATAAAAAATCACAAGGCTCCTAAGGTCATAGAGATAGCAAATCCCTCCCTTAACCATCACCAAAGTGGCATCATAATAGAATATATAACATGCAAGAAAGTGTATAAGCATGGAGAATAAGAGATTAAAAGCATAAAAATCATAAAAAAAAAAAACACCCTTAATTTGCTCATTGCTTTATTATTTAAATGGATACGGGTCCTAGGCTATAAAACCTTCCCTTATTTTGTCATTAGAGCTCACAAGACATTCCCAAGTAACCCTAAAGAAAGAAGAAAATGGATAGAGAAAAAAATGAAAATGAAAATCTGTTCTTAGTAAAAAAGGGTTGTACAAATCAATTGATGGTCTGTACAACCTTCTTGTGGTTTAAAGAGGTATGCATAACCTACCTTGACTAGTTTTTCATAGAAAAAGAGAAAAAAGAAAGGGGAAGAAGAAGAGGGTTAGGGGGAACTAAGATGCTTCTTGCTATTATCTTGCCCTCAAATGCAATATGGTTTGATTTTATCCTCTAAAATGTAAGGGTTATGCACAAATGAGTGTTATAATGCTTATAGTATATTATAATGCTTATAGTATCACCTTGAATCTTTATGTGGATGGGTTTAATATTTAGTTTTTTGTATTAAGGTTATTTGTGGAGCAATTTTAGTAGAGTTTTAATAGGGTTTTTTAAGCCTTTCTCTCCTCTTCAAATGAGGGGGTATTTATAAATAATGGATGGGAACACCCGAACTAAGATGGCTTTAGTTGCATCTCATTCTCATCCCATAGCAGATAAAAGCCACAAATATTTTAGAATTAAGGTTATAAAGCTATTTGTGCAACTAAGAGGTTGGCTATACAATCCCCTGTATTAGCTATATAGCCATGTGTTTGATAAGGGTCCAGGTTCTATAAACTTTTCCTTGTTAGGGTTTCTATCTTGGCTATATAGCTAAGTAATTGGCTTTACATCCCATTTAAATCACTGTATAACCATCTAAAAGGTAGCAAGGTGGTTTTTAAATTGGGCTTTAGGCTTGATTTGGGTTTGATATAAGGCTTATTTAAGCTTTACTTCTCTTCCTTTATAACTTCTACTTGCATTCTTGAAAGAAAAATTTAATAGTTTTTCATTATCGAGCTTGCATCCTCGAGCCCAAAATCTAATGCTCATAGTTTGCCACTGCCTTTTAAGGTTTGAAAAATGATATCTGAGAAATAATCATTTGAATAAGACTTAACAAATTGAAATGTAGACATCATAAAAGGACACTAAAGGATACAACTTTAGCAACTCCTTAAGTAGGTACTAAAGCCTTTTAGAGTGTCTTAGTAGCGCTTTCATAAGTACTAAGTTTGTTCTGATAACTTTCTAATAGGTGCCAGTGTAAATTGTATGCTTCTAATAGATTTCTAGTAGGTACTGGGCATTCTAATAGCTTTCTACTAGATACTAAATTTATTTTGATAACTTTCTAGCATGTACTAGTATAGATTATATGCTTCTAATAGCTGTCGACCAGGTACTAAGTAGTTCAGTAGCTTTCTTTGTAGCTATTAATGTTCTTAAATCTTCTTGTAGTGTCTTTACCATTATGGCAAAAAAACTAGTTCAGGAACTCTTTTGAAATTCATTAGAATAAATTTATGTCATAGTAACCTTTTCAGCATTTACTATAGATGAATTTGTGCTTGATCAGTTGATTTACATTTTGAATGATTCAAACAGTAGCTGAGGATAAGTCCTTTTGACATTCATAGGGAGTAAATCTTAACACTATAAGGATAATGCTATAATATGGTGAGAATTCTAGGGCTGGAACTAGTCTTTTTGGGGTTTAGGAGACTGAGGGGAAGTTTGGTCATTTCATTGTGGGTCTTTCCCTTATTCTCCTTTTTTTTTCTTTCCTTTTTCTTTATAGGACTCTAGTGTCTATATTGACAAGAGCTCAGCTGTACAATGAACTTAATAAACAACACATTATGGTATTGTAATTTCGAGGCGTAAAAAGACATTAATTATCTACACAGATAAGGGTTATCTTTATAGACAACCTCCCCTATATAAGGGGAAATAGTCGACCCTAACTACATTTGTGCACTTCTCTTTCTAGCAAATCCTCTGAACTTAGTTCTAGGTTTTCCCCTTTGCTTTTGAATGATTCTAAGTTTGATGTCTCCCCCAACTTCCTCAAGGGAGAGGCTATTGTTTACGATGCCTTGGGGCAACTGAAAGCTGCCTGGGATTTCACGTCTATTTCTCCCTTTGTGTTTACCTTGCCTAAGATTGTATTGAAGGGTCTGGAGGTGATCAGAGATATGTTGATTGTCTATGACCTAGATGCCCATCTAATTGCTGCGACTTTAGAAGCGGTAGGTCTCACCTCTCCTTTTTTTTTTCAATTTTATTTATTGATTTTTTCTTTTTCTCGCTTTTTACACATTTGACTTTTTAAGAACTTTCCCATAATTATGTTTTGCATGCAAACATTAGGTTAGCTTCAAAATATCAAAATCAATTATAAGACACTCACCTTCTGAATTTTGGAATTTATTTATTAGTTGCCCATTGATCCGTTACCTCGGTTTACATGCTGTGCTAGGTTCTTGACATCTGCATAAATTAATTCATGATATAATCATAGAAAATTAAAAAAACATATCTGTGAATTTTAATGATTTATTTTATTATTATTTTTTGAATTTTTTGTTGAAATTTGACTTAAGTTATGCCATCTTTGTAAACTTTGTGTATACAGTTGTTGAACCAAATTTTAAAATTTTGAAAAGTTTTGCAAAGCAAATTGACTTTTGTAATTATTTGTGAAATTTCTCGAATTGTTCTCGTTATACTTGCATATACTTTGGTAGTTGTGCTTTGGCTATTCATTTTTGTTAAGATTTAGAGATTTTACCTCACTTTTTGATTTTTCATCTTATACATACTTGCGCACGAAGAATTCAAAAATTTATTATTATTTTTCATGAAATCACATATTTCATATGCCCTAAGCTTGTGGTTTGATTTCTCTATTTTGTGTTATTCATCTCTAATGATATTACTATTTAATTTGTGCGTCTAATTGTGATCTCTCATACCGAAAAACTCGACTTGATTTTCCCTCCTCTCTTTCTTGCCATGATCGGTTTGACTTTTTCTGTTTTCATCTTTATTTTTGTCATGGGATATTAATTTCTCTTACTTATTTGTAGAGTGACGTTTCCTTTAACAAAGGAGGTAGGTCTATCACTTATGCTGGAGTCTGGCTCTGGAGTTTGCTAGTGCGAATGGTGGCTCGCCTGAAGGAGATCAGGCTTTTATCTTTTCTATAGATGCTTTCAAATAGGTCACCGTCAAGTAATTTGACCATGATATAGGATTTAGTGGAGTGACGGATGGAAACTACACACATTTTCCATCTACCTTAGATAAAAGATTTTACTTTTACTCCCCAAGACTTTACCTTCATAACTGGGATCAAGTGTTTCAAGATTCCTCTACCTACTAATACATGTGTAAATGAGCCAGTCCTATAGAGGGATTACATACATTATCTTCTTAGCTATGTCCTTAGGATGAAGGAGAATCTTTCCTTTGAGCATTCCAGTTTAAAGAAGGAAGCTCCAATCACCTTCGATGATAGTCCATAAGAGGTGGTAGATCAAGTGGCCCACTGCTTTCTTCTATATAGCCTCTTTGGAACATTATTAGCTATAGCTACAGATACAATTGAGATTTGCTCGCTATTGGTCCTCGAGGACTTAGCACTGATATGCATTTTGGCTAGGGCTCGATGACGATCACTCATTTGTACCATTATCTCAATTGCTGCTATTAAGGTTATACTATAGGGGCGGCACATGAAAGGTTCTGACGTAGTTATTCTATTTGGGCTCCCCCTATTTGCTTGTTTATTTTACTTTTTCTTATCCTTATTTTAATTATTGTTGCATTTTTAGTAGGCATGGGTCATAGAGCTGAGATTGTTAGTTAGTAGTAATCCTTTGTCATACATGGACGATAACTACCCTCGCTTTTAGAGGTAGTGCTTTACTTATCATAAGGAGTCATTTATTAGGGGTCAAGTGTAATCGCTTAAACACCTTGACCTTGGATTAAGTAGGTCAGCCTACAAAACAAAGTTAATTATTAATTTTCATATTATTTATAAGTTTTGGTTAAATATGCATAGTGATAAGACTGTTGCTCTTTATTCTTCTTATAGCTACCTTTGGACTGAAGGGGCCTGCTATACATGGTAGCCCAAGATTGTTGAGGAAGAGAAATGTTCCTTTAGGTAACATTTACTGTTGGGGCTTTTATTTCATGAGTGGTATCTAAAGAAAAAGTTGTTCCTATGGTGAAAGAGGCTAGATACGTGACTGATGTCTTAACATTTGCCCTTCGATATGTTTTGGGCAGTAGACTTGAAGGAGGGATGAGTTACAATGAGCCTTAGTGTTCAAACCAAAAGATAAGCTCACCTTCAGAGGTGTTGAGTATAAGACTTAGATGGCTAAGGCTCTAATCGGTACAATCCTGATAGATGAGGCAGTCATTCAGGCATTCCTATGTTATAAGGCTCAAATAAGGACTATTTTATTTATGATACATTCAACACAATGATTCATATAGAGAGGAGGCCTAAGGGTAACAAATGGGTTTGTACTTTTGAGGCTAACAACTTAAAGCCAATAATGGTAAGGTAAGCTTGATTTGTTCCTTGATAGCTTGGTGGAGATGGGAATGGCCTCCTTCACTGGTTCGATAATGGCCTTGGAGATCAAGAAATCAACGAGCACATTTGAGCCAATCATTACTACTCATGTAAGTGTTATTTTTCTTTTGCTTTTTTTTAATGTTAGCTTACTGGTCCTTAGTTATAATTGTTGATAAAATTCTTATTTGTAGATTTCACGCTTCTAAGCTGAGGTCATGTTTGACTTGATAGCTATGCTTAAGAGGGTTATCATTCAACAAACTTAAGAGGTCCATGTTATTAAAAAAATGCAAGTTATGTATGTATGAGTGTAACTATGCTAGTGTGTTCATGGCTTATCCATTCTTAACCCTTATGTATGTTTATAAGAGGAAGTCTAACAATTTGGCCTAAGAACTATAGGAGACAAAAAACCAACTGGTAGTGCTCGAGGCCTGGATTGAGCAGATGGAATGACGAGACCATTCGGAGTCAGAGCAGGATGTTGAGGTCTTGTATAAGGAAGAAGAAGATGAAGATCGAGGCATTCATTATTGCCTTCCTTTAAGTTCCTAGGATTTTTCTTTTTTTTTTTCCATTACTATGTTGTTTGTATTGACATTGTGGATAATTATTTGAGCGAATTTTTAGGCCTTCTTGTGGATGATGATTGGATAAGTAGGACTTTAAGAGCCTGAGGTAATCTAGCCTTAATTTTGTAGAATTCTAATGCTTTTTCTAGATATTGATACCTAATTTCTACTTTGATGCTTTATTTATGTTCTAAGTGAATGATATGGCCATTTTGCTTATCTATGTATATACATGTTCATTATAACATATGAAGTGAATTGAATGCCCAAAATTTAAAAAAGATGTTATTAAAAATTTTGCAGAAAAATGGTATGTACATACCACTAAGCTATATGTGTAGACCACTTAAAGGGTTGTATAACCAACTTGTACTATGTACAACTGTCAAGCACTATTCACCTTCGTTCTCTCTATAAAGCTTTCCTCCTCAATTTGCATTCCCAGATCTATCATGTTTGCATTTTTCAACTTGGCCAAAGTATTTTTAAAGTCTCTCATATCCCATAATTGGTTCAATTTACCTTGGGTGCATTTCAAAGCCCTCCGTTATCTTTCATTTGTTCAAATTAACATGGGTTTAATTCACGTAGCTTGTGGCTTTTGGGATCTTACTACCAACTCCTTTCACTTTAAGGACACTAATATTTGCCTCTTACTAGAGGAATTCAATGCCGTTCTCAACTATCATGTCACAAGTGTTGATCGAATTGGACTATTATGTCTAGCTTACCCATATATTTGGAAAATGATAGAGTTATTTGACTTGTGATATGACGAGATGTCCATATATATGCTAGGAGAAAAGAAAATCTTTACATCCCCTTTTCTTACTCTACATCATTCTAGGTCATGTAAGGGTGGTATAAGTAATTTCGAAGATCTCAATGAAGTTGGCTTATAGGTTGAAGATTTAGAGCTTGAATCGAAGAAATAATATGGCGAGAGAGGAAGTGTGCCACCTTAAGCTCAGGGAGAAGGAAACAAAACTGCTGATGTGAATGTAGTGAGAGCCTTACGACAATTCACAGATTTAGGCATGTCTTTGTCAAATCCTTTGAGAGATTATAAAGGAAGGGGTGGTGTTAAAGCCATTGGCAACTAAGGCCACCTCCCAATCCCTTACTGAGAGGGTATGACATGAATGTTTACTGTGCCTTTCACCAAGAAGTCGGGCATAACATAGATGATTGTTACATATTGAGACACAAGATCCTGGATCTTATTGATAATAAGACTATTGTCCTTCCAAACTCTAGAATACAAGTATAAGGGGAAATTCACTCCCAAACTATTATAATGTGCCACCCTTGAACTAATGAACCTTAATAATTGGCTCTAGGATCTCTAATAAGGTTATAATGGCCACCTTCTAAAAGGTGATCCCTATAAAAGTCATAATTGTTGCTTATGCTATCAATCCTTGGGAAAGTTTAAATAATGAAATAAAGAAAATAAAAAAGGGAAGAATGATTAAGTTATGAGAAAAAAGTGATAAAGAGATGGAAAAGGAATAGATGAAACATGTAACCAAGAGTAGAAAGTACTATCTAAACAAAGAGGCCCCTAAAAAGCCTAGAGTGGAGAAAAAGGTTGATAGGCTTGTGGTGAAGGAAAAGAAGGGGGAGAATCCTACTCTAAGGTAGTTAAAGAAGATGCCAACTTAAATTAGTGTGGGAACTACTTATCACCTCTCAAGAATATAACAGAGCAATGGTTAAAGCCTTGTCAAACATAGTTATCTCTAAGAAGCCACACTTAAAGATATGATGGCCTTAGTCATTAACAAAGGGAAAATTAATTTTTTAAATAAAGATTTGCCATTCAAAGGAAGAGATCATAATTTGGCTTTGTTCATTAGAGCTGAGATGAAAAGGATATAGACCTCATACATAGTGGTTGATGATGGGTTCGGGATGAACATTTATCCTCTGAAGTCATTGCACGAGTTTAAAGTATTGGAATGGGATTTGGAAGCATCATATATTATCATCCAAGCTTATAATGACAGTAGAAGGCCAGAGGTTGGTGTGTCCAAGACTATAGAGAAGATGTGATTGTGGAGACAATGGTAAAGTTTACGGTGTTAGACATTCTTATTATTGTTTTGTTATTGTGGAAAAGGTCATGGTATCATCTAGTGATAGGTGTGCCATCCATGGTACACCAAAAAGTCAAGATCCCCTATAAGAGTGAAGTCTGTGTGGAAGTTGAGGAGATTATGTTGACATTAAACTTAACTATCTCACAATTTAAAGTTTTTCAAGTTACTAGAGTTATCAACAAATGGGTTGATTTGAAAGTGATGGGCATCATGAAGAGTATGAATTTTCTCCTATTGTCTATTGGTGCCCTAGAATGGGAAGGGGGTTGAATAGTCAATGACAAGTAAAACTAATGTAAGCTATATGCAAAAATAATGAGAAATCAAGATAATCAATTTATAAAGGTTTAACACAATCCTGCCTAAGTCCTTGTTGGCCCTAGGCACTAAGAAGAGGGGGGGGGGGGGGGGTTTAATTGGCATATATAAAAAAATTTGGAGTAAAGAGATAGAAAAGAGTAGAGAAAGAGGCATATGATTTATAGTGGTTTGGGCATAATCCAATCTACGTCCACTTCCCAATTCTCTGCAATTGGGTGTTCCACTAACTTCAAATGGTGTTTCTAAGCTCACACCTAACTTTTGCACTTGTGTTCTCAAGGCTCACACAACAACCTTTATATTATATGTTTTTGAGGCTCACCTAATAACTTTTACACTATGTGTTTTTAAGGCTCACACAACAACCTCTCTTTAGTGTTTTTATAGGCTCACACTATAACCTTTACAAATGGTGTTTATGCTCACACCAAACAATCACTTAAAGAATAAAAAAGAATGAGTATCAAAATTGTAAGATCTTGGTTACAAATTAATGAATTCTCTTGCATATGTATATGTTTGTGAGGTATTTATAGCCTTTACCCGCCAAAGAGATGTTGCAATAAAATTGGTAGCAAATCTCCAAAGTATGCTAGACAGATTTTGCATTAAATGCTTGTCAGGCTTCATTCGCGATCACGATTTTCTAATTTCCATATGGGAGCCCAAAAATATGGTGGAAATCCCTATTTGTGTCTAACAGCTAGTCCATGTGTCATCTTCTCATTGGTTTACCAGGAAAATATAACTGTTGCCTTTCATCTGCTCACAAAAGTAGCGGTTGCGATTTTTCTTGTATAGGGCGCAACTTAGGATGTGAATTCATCTGTCAAAATGTTCTTCTTCTTTATGATTCGCAGTTGCTACCTACAAGTTGCCATCATGATTTTTGTCTTCCAACGGTCACCTGGGACACTTGTCATGCTGTGGTTGTAGACTTGATTCCCTTTTGAATGACACACACCACAAATTCGTCTGTGACTTTGGCACTTCAATCTTTGGATGAATCGCAGCAAAGAAGTGGTCTGTAAATTCGCCTGTCCAATTTTCAACCTGCCTTAATCCATGTTGCAGTTGCGATATTTGAAGTTGTGGTCGCGAATTAGGAGACACTTTGCTTTCTTTAGAGATTATGGACTCCATCCAACTTTCAATTTAGAGACTAACTAAAAATTGTAAAATAACACTTAATTGAAACATTAGAATTGATCGATCTCTTTTGTCAAGATCAAAAAAGGTCCAAGACTTAGGATTAACCATCATAGTCCAATAGTCCTCTCCTTTTGTCTTCCACTAGAGCTTTTCACTATTTAGATAGCTTTCAAGTTCTATCAATCTTCTTTACGATAGTAGTTATCGAGCACTACCAAGCCATTATAAGTAGACTTTCAGGTGCTACTGAAACTGTTTTCCAAAGTAGTTTACATGTACTACCTTAACCTTTCACAACAATGGTTTGGATCTTGTAAGTTCTCTTAAAAAAAAAACATTTTCTAAAGAATTTACAGCTTAAAGATGAGAAAGAATACTCTTACTCAAGCAATAAACAATAAAAAGAATACTCTTACTCAAGCAATAAACAATAAAGAATACACTCATAAGAATTGCTTGTCTTGGTAGAGGGTTTTGAGATATGACTTAAAGCTTATTTTTCAGTTCTGTTTTGAAGATGACTTTTGCAAGCTTTTGACGATGATCTTCCTTTAAAGCTAGATTACTCTTATTTTCACCCTTTTATTAAAGAATTCTTACACAACATAATATACTTGCTTATGGACATTTTTCTCTTTTCTTTATATAAAATATATTATAGGAGAGTCCTTTTATAGATATAGACACAAAATTAGTTGTTAGAAAGAAGACTGTCACTCCATGTCATAAAGTAGTCACTCAACATATGTTAGACAATCTCCATGCCCGCTATTGGGTGCAAATACAACTTCAATGACTATTGATTTCATTAAAATGCTCATTGAAACTAGCTATAAGAGAGAGATTTGTCTATACATTCCTCTTAGTACTTTCTCAATTTTTTAGTCACCAACTCCTTCAACGACAGTTTGACATTCTCAACACTTGTTGGAATTCAACTTCAACTCTAGATGGGATATGAAAAATGCCCGTTAAAGTTTCCAGAAGGATGTGAACTTGATGCTTTGTTTTACAAAGTGTCTCAATGGTTGTTGGCTTGTTTTCAATACCTGTTGAAAAGGATCCTAATGCCTGTTGAATTTTTGAACATCTCCCATTGGAGGGTCCAAAATCTTTAGCTTTGCTTGGATGCTTTCAACGTTTGTTGGTATAAGTCCAACGCCCATGTCAAGACCTTAAGCATTCTGTCCATATCAAGTCACTTAGTCCAATGTGTATCATGAAAATGCAATGCTTGTTGAGTTATTGATGAGCCACGACCATTATGAAAATGAAACATCCATTGTGAATGTCAATTAGCAACCTCAAGTGTTTGCGACATCCAACACCTATTGTGCCATGAGAGAGTCAATGGTTGAGGGGTTCATAAACTTTAACTCATATTTGGGTTTCACTTCAATGCCAGTTGAAAATCTTCAATGCCCATTGATGAAGTCACGACACCTATTGAAATGTAACAAAACCTGTTGGCTTTGAATGCTTAGAGTTTTTCAAAAACTGTTCTTTTAAAAGCCTTCGATCAAAAGATTGATGTACTTGCAAGATCTTACATATCAACTTGAATAAGAGTTAGCTTTTAAATTTGTTTGTAATCATCAAAACAAACTTATTTTACCAAAACTCCCAAGCTAGGTCTAACATTCTCGCCCTTTTTGATGTTGACAAACAATCTATTAAGGGCAAATAATCTTATAAGAAATGTACATTATATAAATCTTAAGTATAACAGACAAATGCATATGTTATAATGGATCATTTTGCTCCCCCTTCGTTTCATTGTTTATGCATTGTTAAAACAAGTTATACATACCAAGTTCTTTGCAAAACAAATTCATGGAAGTTATATACATTGCATTTTCCTTGGCTTACCTTGTTCTTTCTTTCATGCCAATTTACTCACCCTTACTCTCATACTTAGTTATTTCTTCCCCTTTGTCATTATCAAAAAGAGTTATTTCTTCCCCTTTGTCATTATCAAAAAGCAGTACATAAAAGAAGATAACAAAGATAACTCAAGTAAGAATAAACGAGGTGAGAAAATATTTATATTCATTAAAGAAATGTTGTCCCTTACCTTAACTTTTTTTTAAAAAATAAAGATAAAAGAAATAAAACAAAGAAAAAATATGCAACATGAAGATGAGTGGAGGTGAGGGTCCTCTAGATGGTTCTAAGGCTTATCCTTTGGCTCAGCTACTGCCTTTGACTCTGCTAGAGTAGTTAGAGTTCTAGGTTGCAAGTTTAGTCCTTCAACTATCCAATCCAGGGTTTGGTTGACATCCTTCATATCCCTTTGTAGTTTTTGTACCTTTTGGTGAAGGGAGATGGTGGAGGATTCAACCTTTTGAATGACACTAGAGCTGATTACTAATTGATCAAGGACCTTTTGCTCAAATTATGGGAGAGAAGTAGTAGTAGCAGGAGTAAGAACGTTAGTATCTGTCTCTTTCATAACAACAATCCCTACTTGAATGGCTTCCTCAACCTCTTCATCATCCTGCTCTGGTTTAGGTACTTCTCCTTCTTTTGGAATTCTATTTATTAAGCATGAGTTGAGCCTTTGAAGAATCCCCATACTTAACAACATTTTGTCACAAATGGATTCATTGTGTGGCAGTTTTTCCAACATAATGTTCCTTGCTTCAAGTTCCTTTTCTATTGAGGGAATGGCCTTCACATACTTTGCAATCCTAGTGATGTAATGCCCTAATCGCGAACTCATTTCCCTTATCCACTTGACCATCTATCTTTTACTTTAAGAATAAGGGTGTGTTTATTCTTTGTTTGTTCTTCATGCACCAGAGATAGAAAAGATCTGTGATGGTGCAATTACCATTTAATTGTACTATGTTGTTGATGTTCCAAATTATAAATCAATCAATAATCCTCAAGGCTTGGCTTTTTATCTTTAATGCCTTGATGTTATTACTATTATAGATGCTCTTCCCACCTATGATTGACTTCCAAAATTGGTTCACATTCACTTTCAAAGTGGGGAGATGCTCCGTTATTCCAATAGTGGTCAGATTGAAACATTTAGCCAATTCATTTAGCCTTAAAGTGCATTTCTTGCCAAAGAGTCTAAAGTTGATGGTTCCTTTTTATGCGTATGCATGACAATCATCTCCTATAATTTCTAGAGTAGTGAGAAAATTAATTGTAAGTTCCATATAGGAGGGCTCTTTTATGTTACAAAAGACTTCCCACCTTATCCCTATCATCAACTCTTCTAGCTAATCTGCCAACCAATACCTTTGTAGATCAGTCCATTTAAAAAACTTGCCTCCCCCAATATGTCTTTTGAGGAGTTTGAAACTAGTTCATTCTCTTTTCCATCTTGATGTGAAATTTTTAGCAAATGAGGGAATTTTGCTCTATTTTTGTCTCCTTCCCTTTTTCTTTTGGTTTAGTGGATGGATTTGATTTTCTTTGAGGATAAAGGTGCTAATGATGGTTTAGATGATCTTTTGTTTTACTATGCAAGCATTGAGGCTAGATTTTTCTCAGATTTCGAGCTTGAGTAGGAGGGTTGAAGGTTTTTCCTAACCGGTTGCTTGTATTTTTTTAGTTGATTTAACCTTGGGTGCCATTTGGTTAAGTGTTTGATGAATGATGCAAGTGAGAAGTAAAGTAAATAACAACAAATGCAGCAAAAGAGAGCTAAAGCACAGTAAAAGCAAAAGTAAAAAAACTTTAGAGTTTAAGGGTTTTATATAGAATGTTGAACAATTCCTTATTTCTTTAAAAAATATGACTGTTGGGAGCGTTAAACAGTTGTTTTGACTAAAACAACATTAGTTGGACATGACCGTTAGCTTGATCAAGTAGATGTTCTTCATTCAACAATGGTTATTTCTTGTAATGCCCATTAGGTGAAGAACAATGATCGTTAGAGATGTACAACGATCGTGGGGACATACAGAAGCTAAAGTGTGGTTCTCACCAATAACACAACGGTTGTTGGCAAACTTGCAATGGCCATTAGCCTTGTTTTCCAAAGTAGGGCTAAGTTTAAAACAAATTTTCCAAATAAGCAAACATTTTAAAACTTTTTTGATGTAAGTTATTAATCAAACTCAATGACATAATTATGAATTAAATTAATATAAGGACATTTAATCAAGATAATACACAATTTAAATCTTTAGATCATAGAGTCTAAAGACTTTAATGGTAATCATTTCAAGCATAAGTCAAGCCATATATCAATCATCAATCAATCAACAATTGAGCATTAATCATCAAGGGTGAAAGAGAAGAACCTATTGATGTTAACTCAATGTACTTCCATTAATCATTCCTAGTTCTCTTTTGATGAATTGCATCCTTTTATCACAACTAGGTTTGGTAAAAATATCTAACAATTAATGATTACTATCAGTAAATTTTAATACTATATCACCAAAATTGACATGATCCCTAATAAAGTGTTACCTTATGTCTATATGTTTACTTTTAGAATGCTAAATGAGATTTCTAGACAAGTTGATGGCATTAGTGTTATAACATTTAATGGCAATTTGATTTACAATAACCTTGTAATCAAGAAGATGTTGCTTCATTTATTGGATTTGAGCACAATAAAGACTTATTGTTACATACTCAGCTTTAATAATAAACAAAGCAACTAAATTTGCTTTTTAGTACTCCAAGACATAAAACATTCACTAAGTAATTGATAAGTGCCTGAAGTGCTTTTCCTATCTAGGGTACAACTAGCAAAATCATCATTTGAAAATGCTTTTAACTTAAAGGAAGAGCTCTTAGGATACCAAAGTCCTAAGTTAGAAGTACTAATAAGGTATTTGAGTATGAGTTTTACAACATGCATATAAGACTCCTTTGGATTAGACTGATATCTAGCACATAAATACACACTAAACATAATGTCTGGCTTAGATGCTATTAGATAGAGAAGACTATCAATCATACCTCTATACAACTTTTGATTTACAACCTTACCATGTTCATCTGTGCTTAGCTTGTTATTGGTGCTCATTGGAGTTTTACATGGTTTGTTGTTCTCCATGACAAATCTTTTAATTAGCTCCCTTGTGCATTTGGCTTGGTTGATGAAGATTCTCTATTTCCTTTGTTTGATTTGTAATCTAAGAAAAAAACTTGAGTTCTCCCATCATATCATCTCAAATTTATTTTTCATTACTTTGGAAAAATCTTTACACAAACAAACATTAGTGGCACAAAAAATGATATCATCTACATATATTTGTACAAGTAATAAGTCTTTATTCTTTTCTCTTTCCCTTATTTGATTTCTATAGTGTCTTAAAAACTAATGGCTTATTTTCAATGCATGTTGAATTTTTGAACATCTCCTGTTGGAGGGTCTAGAACCTTTAGCTTTGCCTGAATACTTTTTTAATGCCCATTAGTATAAGTTTAATGCCTGTGCTGAGACTTTGAGGATTCTATTCATATCAAGTCACTTGGTCTAACACTTATTGCAAAATGCAATGCTTGTTGAGTTATTGATGAGCCACGCTCGTTTAAAAAATGCAATGCCCATTTTGAAGGTTAATTGACGAAGCTCAAGTGTTTGCAACATTCAACACCTATTATGCCATGAGAGAGTTGATGGTTGAGGAATCTAAAAACTTTAACTTAAATTTAAGTGTCACTTCAATGGTGGTTGAGAATCTTCAACACCCATTGATGAAGTCCTAATGCCTATTGAAATGCAATAACACCCATTGCCTTTGAATACTTAGAGTTTTTTTAAAAAACTCTTATTATAAAAGCCTTTAATCTAAAAATTAATGTACCTATAAGTTCTTACATGTCAACTTGAATAAGAGTTAGCTTTTACATATGTTTGTAATCATCAAAGCAAGCTTGGTTTACCAAAACTCCTAAACTAGGTCCAACATCTTCTAGGATAGGGATTAGGGAATAACTCTTACTATGTTTTGTAGAACAAGCAGTGTTGGAAAACAAAAATTTTATTCGCATAAAACACACTCAGGATCCATGCAATTCGATTAAATTGACAAAAGGGATGTGAATAACCTACTAATTCAAAATGAATTGTAAATCTATTTTAAGGCAAGGAGGGAGTTTACACTGATAACACACTACCTTGAGCTTGAAGTCAGATCTAGACGCTACCAAAGGTTGAACGTCCTCTGAAGGTATCCACATGGATAGGGTATTCCCAAAACGAGTAGTGTGCCAACACTAGGGCTTTTGTGATTCTCTCTTTTGTGTTTTCTAAAGAAAATGTTACATACTCTCACTACTAGAAAATCTTAAAAAGGTTTATATATCTTAACTGTAAAGATATTTATGCTAACTCAATATCTTAAAGATATAACTAAGATAATATCCTATTTTGTTTTAACTTTTAAAAGAAAGGATATCTAAATAAGTAAAATAATATATCTAATTATTTATCTAGAGAGAACAGTAAAATGATTTCACTTTTGAGCTTGTTCTAAGTGTGTGACCTTGTAGATTCACATAATAGTGGTAGCAACCCAAAATCTATTTCTGGCCTATACATCATGAGTGACATTTGGCAAGACATTATGAATATCTAAATTATGTGAAGCTCAATAATCTAACTTAACCTATCTCACAAATAGTATTATAACCCTTTTGTCACATTATATCTCAATTGAACATAAGACGAGGATCATGTCATCTTTATATGGTTCAATTATTTCTCGATCTCCAAGTAGACTAATATAAAATTATATTGATAACCTTTATGAATTTATTTTTGCATTGCCATGCAATCTCTTTAGCCTAACTTATCGAGAAGCCCTGAGATATATTTCTCATAGATACATGAGGGATGAATTCCTTCTCAATCATTCGTATTTCTCTATATAATTTACCTTATGTCTAATATCAGTCTCTATAATCATCTACTTAAAAATAATATTGGACCATATTAAAACATGATATTCATCATATTGGAACTCATAGTAATTTTTAGGTCAGAGGATTAAGTTAATACTATTATATGAGAATCATGTATGATAGTTTATCTATATAGTATTCTCATTGCGGGTCGGTCCAATACAATGTTTCTTAAATATGTATCTATATATTTAATTTACTATCCATTATTTATTTATGACTAGTAAAACATAGTCATCAATCAAAACCAATATTAGTCATCATTCATTATTGTCCCAATAGTAATAACCAACTTAGGGCAATTTATGATATAATTCTTTGCACCTAAAGGTTTTACTATCAAGTCACATACTTGATGAATTAGGTAGAATTAACTTTTTATTGAATTTATCATTTAGCTGTAAACAAAAGAGATATTTAATAAAAATACAACCATAAAACTATTAAGAAAATATCCATTATAAGCATTAGCATAAGACACATAACTAATAACTCTGCAAGTGTGTCAAAATTCTAAAAATCCCTACTTAGGCCACTTGAAGGGGATTGGGTTATCATGGGATAGGTGGAAAGTTAGATATAAGAAGTTTGCTTGGCCTTTTGTTTGATTTCTTCTTGAAAGAAGAGGAGGTGGTTGGGGAGGTAAAAAAGGAAACTATTGAGGATGATGAGGAATAGTAGAAGTTGATTCAGTAGACGATCTCAAGATAACATTCTTTCAAATGCAAGTTGGGGAAGCATGCTATTTGAATTATCAAGACTCATATGATGAAGACAATGTAAAGAAGAAGAAAAATAAAAAGGGTAAGTAGGTTATGCAGATAAAAATGCTTAAGGATCAAACTGATCTGCAGTTCTATATGGCCCTTAAAGTACTTGGCCATAGAATGAGAAATGAAGGATATTCGATGAGGAACATTATTAATATTTAAAAGATATACATTTTAGGCAATAGGTAAAGATCTAAAGAAAAAGTAGTTAGGAATGCTTAATTAGAACATAACACTTGTAGATCCAGAATAGGGATATACTGGGCTATATAACTTCACTAGAGGGACATATACAAGGATAAGTTTAGTGGACATAGAGAACATGATTGTAAATTCCATAGAAGACATAAATAATGGTAGAGGAATACAAGGTCAAACATTGAGAGTTGAACAGACTGAGTTGAATGGGTTCGCACTCTGGGAAAGCTTTGTGAGAAATTAGGAGATGATCAGATAAATCTAGATTTTGAGAAAGTGGTGAAGGCCATGGCAAGTGCAAAAATTAGGAATGAAGTGACCTCTGAACAAGTCAATGGTTTGAATGGTTCTCTTCGAGCAACTGATGAGAAAGAGGTTAAAAAAGGTTGATGTTGAAGAAGCTCTAGTGGCTCCTTATAAAGAGCACATCTTTCCTGATACCTCTAATCTTCTTGTCTCTAGTCTATTTGAGAATGATGATGTATTTATTTCTAAGTTAAAAGTAATGAATGATGAATTTGTCTACTTGTCTAATGTGTTCCCTAATGGTAGTGTGCATAACATGCATAATTTCATGAGCATATTTAATATTAAAATTTTGCATACCACTATATTTAATCTTGATACACAGGAAAATCTAAAATCTTACTCATTGCTAATGATATTACGTTTGAAGAATGATAGAAATTTGAACAGATTCTTAAGATATATCAAAGTGTCTTTGCTCAAATGTATGGGGATATGCTAAGGGTTGATTGATGGATAACTGAACATAGGATTCTGATTACCACATATGAAGCTAGTGAAATAGAAAATCAGATGGATAAAATTAGAATGGGCCCAATTGATGAAGGACAAGGTGAGTTGTTGAATGCTAAATTCCTAGAGATAGTCAACTACCCTGAATGGTTGGCTAACATAATACTGTGCCAAAGATGGATGGAAAAGTGAGGATGTGAATGGATTATAGAGATTTAAATAAAGCATGCCCTAAAGATGATTTTCCTATGCCTCACATTGACTTGTTGATGGATAGTGTTACTACTTATGTTATGTACTTATTCATGGATGGATTCTCTAGTTACAATCAGATCCTTATATTATGAACAAAGTAAAGACCACCTTCATCATTGAGTGGGATATGTATTGCTATAAGGTGATGCCATTTAGATTGAAGAACCTAGGAGTAATTTATTAGCCGATGATTGTAACATTATTTCATGACTTGATTCACAAAGAAGTAGAAATATATATAGATGATATGATAGGGAAGTCTAGGATAATAGAAGGCCATTTTAAAGCCTTAGAAAAGTTATTACAAATAGTTGATCAATATAACCTTAAACTTAATCCTAAAAAGTATGCGTGGGGTTACGTTAGGCAATCTATTAGGACATGTGATGGGTGAAAGGGGTATCAAAATAGATTTGGATAAGGTAAAGATCATTTAAGATATGCTTGTGCCAAAGATAAAGAAGGAAGTTTAAGGATTCTTAGGTTGCATCTAATACATTAATTGCTTCATAGCTAGAGTCACTCTTATGTGTGAGCCATTTTTAAGTTGTTAAGGAAAAATTAGCCAGTGGTATAAAATGGGTAATGCTAAAGGCCTTTGAGAAGATAAAAGAGTATCTAACCCAACCACTAGTGCTAAAACCACCAAAGCCTGGTAACCAATTGATTCTATAATTGATAGTAGAAGAGAGTTTTGTAGGAGCAATGTTGGCAAAAGAAGACAAAGAGGAGAATGAGTACATTGTACACTACATTAGTAAGAAACTGCTTCCTTATGAGGAGAAGTGTAATTAGATAGAGAAGACGTGTTTAGTAATGTTATGGGCCATAAAGAAATTGCCGCAAAGAAATTATGGCACTACTACTAGTCATATTTAGTTAAAGTAGTTTTAAAGATCGATTTAGTCAAGTATCTACAAGAGGTCCTTTCCCTAGCATAAAAATAGACAATGTGGCAGACACTCTTGCATAATTCAACATTAAATATATGACTAGAAAATTGATTAAAGGTTAAGAAGTCACAAAATATTTGGCCAAGTAGTTACTTGTAGGAGGGGAGTCTGAGCTCTCCTAATTCCCAGATGAAAGATTAGAGGCAATAGAGCCCTAGGGATGGATAACGTACTTTGATAAAGTAGTGAACAAGAAAATGGGCTAGTGTAGGAGTAATCATAGTATCACCAAAAAAAGAGTTGTTCCGTATGGCCTAAGAAACTAGACTTTAGTGTGACTAACAACATGACTGAGTATGAAGCTTGTGCATTTGGTTTAGAATCTTTAATTCAAATGACGGTTAATGAAGATAAAATATTTACAAATTTGTTCCTAATCATTACTTAGATAACTGATGAGTGAGAACTGGAAGAAGAATGTTTGCATTTGTATTTAAGCATGTGAAAGAGTTCACCCAAAATTTTTAAAGGGTCATATTCCACCATCTTTCGTGAGAAGAGAATGCCATGGAGGATGCTTTAGCTATTTTGGTCTTTATTTGAGATGGTCCTATAAAGATGCTAATGAAACCTTTGATCATGAATAAGTCTATAACCCTATGTTACATTTAAGAAAAAGTAATGCAGACATCAATAGAGAATTACCCTTGGTACTATGATGTGTAGAGATATTTGGAAAATGGCACTTACCCTGAAAATGCCAAGAAGAGGTACAAATATGTGATTCAAAAGCTAACATCACAATCTATAGTTTATGACAACATGTTGTACAAGTGGATTCTGGATGGTCACCTAAGATGTCTAATGGAAGAAAAGGCCTATAAGTCATGGAATAGGTACACATAGGGGTTTATTGTCCCCATATGAATGGAAAAGCCTTAGACAAGAAGATTTTAAGGATGGGTTATTATTAGGTAACCATGGAATAGGATTGCATTCAAATTGCCAAAAGTTTTCACAAATGTCAAGTTTATGATAGTCTTTTCAACTTACCACCATCATAATTACAGATCTTAATTTTGCCTTGGCCATTATAACATAGGGCATTGGTGTGATTGGAGAAGTCAAACCAACCTCTATAAGGGGGCATAAGTATATTTTAATAGTGATAGATTACTTATCAAAGTGGGTGGAAGCTAAGTCTTTTGGCATGCTAGGGGCAAAACAAATGGCTCAATTTATATAAAAAAAATCTCAAATGTCGTTATGGCATGCCACACCACATCATGATGGATAATGGGGTGAATTTTTAGGTTGAGTTTAGAACAATCTTAGAGAAGTATTGGGTAACCCACCGTAAGTCATTGCCTTACAAGTCATAAGCAAATGAGATAGCTGAAGCAACTAATGAGATGTTAAGAATGTCCTCACTAAGATTGTGAAAATTCGCAATCTGGTAAGAGAAATTGCCTTTTACATTGTGGGGATACTAAACTATAACTAGAACATCAACATGAATAACATTGCACTCTTTAGTGTATAGGATGGAAGTAGTGCTACCAATTGAGATAGAGATGAAGGCTCTAAGGGTGTTAGCTGAGATAAAAATTCTCAAGTATTAGTGGGTGAAGGATCACTTCGAACAACTGGCTCAACTAGATGAGAAACAGTTTAAGGCCTTTTACCATATCCAACTATACTAGGCTAGGCTAGTGCTCACTTTTAATAAGAAAGTTAAGGTGTGTACAGTAAAGGTTGGTGATTTGGTACTAAAGGCAATGCAACCTCAAGCTTAATATCCTCAAGGAAAGTTCAAACCAAATTGGAAAGTTCCCTATCTGGTTAAACAAATCTATTTAGGTGGTTCCATGAAGTTAGCAAACATGGATGATAATGAATTATTCAAGCTGGTAAACTTGGATAAGCTAAAAAAAATACTTTGTGTAAAGAAAGGAGAAAAAGAATAAGCCTATTGAGTCAAAAATTATAAAGTGTGACTTAGGCAAAAATTAGAGCATAAAATAAATAAAAAATAGAGAAAAAAGAAAAGAAGAAAAAGAAAGCTCGTTAAGTCGAAAATCAAAAGGCGTGATTTATGCAAAAATTGGAGCATAAAAATATAATAAATAAAACAAAAGTCAAGAGGGTGCGGCGAATGATCATTGGAGAAGCCAACAATAGAATGATAATATGAAAAGGTAACAGTAAGGAGGCAACGATGAAAAATAGGAAACCAATAGAGACGTTGAAAAATGTAATCAAATGATTAAATTTGCCACTATTAAAGTAGTAACGATGCATTTAAGTATTATGTGATATGCAACTAATAATGATTCATGATAGGTATAATATTAGAAAGAACTACATTTGCATAATGAAAGTAATCTTTGTCAAAGTTTTTCTTTAGACTAAATGAAATACATGAAGTTTTTTTTCCTTGTGCTCATTGTTGTTATGGATAATTGATAAAGTCAAAAAAGTCTTATGCTCCTAACTATCATGCAACTAAGCCTCTAAATCAACATCATCAGAGGTAGAAGCTTTGATAGGGAATATATGTGTTTTCCCTAGGCACCAAGAGGGGGGGGGGGGGGTTGAATTGGTGAATAAAAATTTCAAAAACAAAGAAAAAGGGGAGAAGAAAGAGTATAAGAGAGACAATCAATTTATTATGGCTCGGGTATAATTGACCCTACGTCCACTCCCCAATAAATCAATTGGGTATTTCACTATCTCAATGGTGTTTGAAGCTCACACCCAACTTATACAATTTGTGTTTTGATGGCTAACACAAAACCTTACAACAATGTGTTTTTACAGGCTAACACAAAACCTCACTACTTGGTGTTTAATGCTCACACCTAACAATTACAATTTCATAAAGAAGATGAAGAAAATGAGTAGCAAAGATTGAGAGCTTTAATCACTTGTAATAAATTCCTTAGCAAC
>CATIWR010074514.1:0-53605 GCA_949677035.1 Omphalea diandra | reverse complement strand
TTAGAGCATCGAAATCAATCAAAATAAAAAAACACCAAAATTCAACTTACATGGATCAATACTGATAAAATAGTATGAATGTGGATAGCACAACAAAAGGACGAGATGAGAAGGAGACAAATGTTGGTGAAAATCACCACAGCTTGATATTGAGAGGGGAGATTCAGGGTTGTGAGAAGGATGAGGGAAGATGGGGGGCATAGGATGAGGGAAGATTGGGGTAGGGGCGCATAGTACAAAATGTATCAGAAAGTGAAGAGTTTTTGGGTATATGGGTATACTGTCATTTAGGTAAAAAAAAAGAGTAAAATATAAAAAAATTCATAATATAGTATTTTTAATTTATACATAGAATAGTTCAAAAAAATTAACATAAATTATTATCATACCACTGATACAAATGCATATTTTTATTTAATTAATCTATACAAAAAATCTTATAAGATAAAATTTATTATAGTAATCAATTCATGAAATATTATTATAATAAATAATATTATTAGACATAAATAAATATAATTTTATTACATAATATGATTTAATATAATTTATAATTAAATTAATATAAAATATAAATAATAATATAATATATTATAATATTATATATTTAATAAAAATATTATTCAACAATACTAAATAATTATTTTTTTATCTTAAAAAAGTACTTAATAACCATAACATATGAATAATACAAAATATATAGTATGTGATAATAAAATTTTAAAAAATCTAAAAATGATTTAATTACTCAATAAACTAATACAAAATAATAATTTTTTATAGTTTAATAATTATTTTAATTAAAATTAAATGAAAAGGTAGATTCGGGGTTGCAAGAAGAATGAGAGCAGATGGGCCGTAGAAGATGAGGGAAGATTGGGGCTGGGGGCACATAGTATGAAATGCAAAAGATAGTGAAGAGTTTTAAGTATATAAATAAATTGTCATTTAGATTAAAAAAATAAGGTAAAATATAAAAAAATTTATAATATAGTATTTGTTTAGTTGAATGTTGATTCTACTAATTTTTTTTAAGGAGATTATAATCTAATTTTTTTAAATAATTTAATTTATTAAATTAAATTTATTGATCAAATTTCTTTATATTAATGATCAAAATAGATTATAATCTAGGTTAAAATCTAGTTTAGTCACGTCAAAAAGAGCCTAAGTAAATAGTGCCATTTTTGGGCAGCGGTTTCAAACTCAGTCGCCCACTATGTTTGGCCCACTCAAAAAGTAGCAATTCTTTTTTTTTATTTTTTGCGGTTTCATGTAGTTAAATACTACTGTAGAAGCCAAGATTATTAATTATTTTGTTCATTTCTGAATAAGTGATGTTTTAAAAAAAATTATTTCAATATAATTGTCATTTTATAATATCAATATAATATTAATTATTTTTTCAAATTTATCTCTCATCATCAATTTTTTTAATTAATTATTTTCTTATTAGTGTTAGTTGTAAAGTTTTGATTAAAAATAAATTAAGGTATATTAGTCATATTAATTGAAATTATTCTTAATTATTTAGAAACAAAAGGAGTATTAGTTAGCAAAGAATGAGGATGTTTTTTAACATAGAGAGTACCTACTTTTAATAATAAGATTGAATTGAATACATAGATCCTCGAACATCAACTTAAAAATGAGTGGTTTCCAATTTGTTTTAAAGATGTGTTTCGCTGTATTCTAAAGGATAGTAACGTTTGAGATTTCAATATCTTAGCGCTAGTAACTAAAACACTTTGACCATTAGATTATTTGTCTAAATCCAAAACTGCTTTAAGGGCGTTTGGTTGGTTGCTGAAATTTAATATTTTTATTCGAACTCATTTTTCTAAAAAAGTAATTTTTGGATAACTAATTTCAGAAATATAAGATTATTGTGTTTGACTTTAATATAAATTTTTTTGAGAAATTTAAAATTAATATTTTTAATTTATACATAGAATAGTTCAAAAAAATTAATATAAACTACTAGCATACCCTAATGCAATTGTATGTTTTTATTTAATTAATCTACACAAAAAAATCTTACAAAATAATATTTATTATAGTAGTTAATTCAAGAAATATTATTATAATAAATAATATTATTATACATAATATGATTTAACATAATTTATAATTATATTAATATAAAATATAAATAACAATATAATATATTATATTCAATAAAATATTATTCAACAATACTAAGTAATTATTCTCTTATCTTAAAAAAGTATTTAATAACTATAACATATTAATAATACAAAAAATATAGTATGTGATAATAAAAATTTAAAAAATCTAAAAATTATTTAATTACTTGATAAACTAATAAAAAATTATAATTTTATAGTTTAATAATTATTTTAATTAAAATTAAATGATAATCTATATTTTTTATTTTGATTAAAATTAGTTTATACAAATATATAAGTTTTATTTTAGTAAATAAAAACATATACAAAATTATATATTATATTAATTAAAGACATAATTTGTCAATGCATAATTATATAATTTTTAATAGTTATGGAAAAATAACTTTTCCACCTTCTCACCTCTTAAAATGAGAAAGTATTTTTCCATGTAAACGAGAATGGTGAGTAAGGTGAGACTTACAGTTTCAGACATGCAATTTTCTTAAGAGTATAATTTTTTCGAGGTAAACTAAATATTGAAATTTAACATTGGTAAACTATTTTTTCTTCGGATTCCGTAAACCAAACGTCCCCCTTAATTCAAATGTACTTTTGCCCCTCTCAATTTCTTTGTGTTTACAACTTGGAAAAACTGAAAAATAAAAAAAAAAAATCATAAATTAGTTGATCCACCGGGTAGTCAAGCCTAACGAAATGTGTATTATTTGTTCATTTACATAAATGGATTGAGTTAAATTTAATATTGAAAATCTGAGTTGAATATTTAATATTCCTGCCATTTTATAATATTTATTATTTTAGAAAAGTATTTTTGTTTTCAATAAATCTATCATTATATAATAGCAAAACAATATTAATTAATTTTTTTCAAATTTACTCTTATCACCCTGTCTCTTTCTTTCCACTTTTTCTTAATGGTAGAGTTTTGATTAAAAACAAATTAAAAATATATTAGTCCATATCAATGAAGATTATTTTCAATTAATTGCTTTTTTAATCTGTATACATAACTCTATAACGACAAATATTGTGAAACGGATGAAGTACGATTATATTTAACATATATATTTTATTATCTTTATAATTAATAATTTAATTTTTTAATTTATTTACATATGTCATATCAATATATTACATATTAATATGGTTATATGTAGATATATCTAAATATAGAAGAGCAAAATATATTTTTAAAAAAATTATGTAAAAAACTTTTACAAATGCATTCAGGTATTCTAACGTGACCCGGTCCAAATCAAAACAGAAAATAATTTTATTTTATTTTTTTTCTTCTGATCGACTGGTACACCCCTAAACAGCTTACAGAACCAGAGAGGATAAAGACAAAATAACAGCTATCAAGAATATGAAAAGAGAAGTATATGTGAACGTTGTATGACCCTTGGATTTCACATAGAGCAGATGCGATTGAAGGCCACAATAAGCATATGCTTCTTGTTTCTGTTGCTGAGCTATATAATATTATTATGTCTTATGTTAAAGGACCTCGCATCACATAAGAATGTTGTAAAGACTTGAGAGATAAGCAAGAAAAGCTTCATGCCCATACTTTATGGGGCTAATGTCGATGAGGGTAATCATTTCTTGATCGGAAGAAAATGAAATCCTTGACAATATAATATATCTTCTGAAACCTTGGACCGAATTCAATTCAAGCTAAAATATGCATCTTTCTACCTTTTCCAAACAAGAAAGAAAAATTTTCAAAATCACTCCTTTCATTTTCTATCTGTTGGTGTCTGTTAGCTGAAGACCTACGATTGCTACAATGCCTCTAATTTATGTAATGTATGATCTGAAAGTATTTGTGTCCTCTCCTATTTGGTTGGGATATAGTTACTATTAGAAAATTTTTAGAGTTATTTTCAATTTCGTGGATCGAAGAGTGAGTATGGAATTTTATTTGTTTTTATTTCCACTATTTTTCGTTTGTTCCTAATTTGGTATCAAACAAAAATAGGATTCCAATGCATGTGTTCATGCATTCTTTTAATATAATGAGCATTATCTTTCACACAAAAATACTTCTCATAAAATTTTTTTTTAAAAAAAAATCACCCAAAAACTAATAGTTGTATTTACTGGCATTTTACTCTCGTCTTTAATAAGTTGAGTTATGTTTTGATAGGATTTGATTTAATATAATATAATGAAAATATAATAAAAAATTTAACTAATAAAATTTTATTTCAATAATATTAGAGTTTGTAAAAGATTATGTTGTATTTGACCCATTTAACATCTGTTACAAAAATATTGATTCATTGCTATAATTTACCAAAATTACAAAATCACTGATTGTTATTTGTGGATACAACTACTAATATAGATATAAATTTTTAAAAAATATATTTCATATTTTAAATTTTTAAAAATATATAATGTATAATCATCCATTAAGTATTATTTTAAATTATTATAAGTTAAACATTTTTTATAATACGTTTATTAAGCATTAGTCATGAACATGACACTAAATTTATTAGAAAAAAGTTTAATAATATAAACATAAAAAATATAACAAAATTTAAATAATTAATAAATAAATATTTATTATAATTAAATAAAAATAGTATTAAAATAAATTATATTAGACTTAATATAAAAATTAAGGATTTATTTATTTTTTATCTATAAAAATATAAATTATTGACAAAAAGAGCCTATCAACTGCCTTTTTTTTTTTTTTTTTTTCAATGAAATGATGAATGAAAAACAGAACTCAAATGACCATTTCCTAACCATGCTATCGAAAAAAGAGAGAAGAAGTTTTTCATCAGCAGAAAGGAAAAAGTTGGTAACAAAAGAAGATTGCATCAAATCAGATGTTGAGTGAGCAGGTAGCCTCTGCAGTAAAGTTAAATTTCTTCATTCAATCATTCATATAAATAATGATATTAAAAATGAATAAAGAATAAAAGCTAATCACACCAACCAGAGATGTACACTATACGGATATATAAATGAAAAGTCTTCTAGTCCAAACCCAGCTGTATATACAATGTACATTTATATTTTACATGAACTGCGTAGAAGCATATACTACTTGATACTCAACTTCACAAGTGTCCCATCTTAAGTTTGGCTGGAAACCTGAAACCACATACAGGGAAGAGATCCAAAGGTTATGGATGAAGTACAGAACAAACAATCAGAAATCATTTATTGATATGCACAGCACATCAGTCAGTAAAATCTTTTATCCCCCTTGATAGAGGTGATTTAATAACTATTTGATCATGTGATAGTGGTAGAACAAATGAGAAGATAACCATCTCTAAAAGCAAGCAACGCTTCTTCCCTATAAAATCTTTTATCCCCCTTCTTACAGGTAATTTAATAACTGCATAACCATGATCCAAAGCAAAAAATAAGATTCCAAAGTAGTAAGCTCAATTCCCAAAAAAATTAGTAAAGTAGGTTGGATATGCAAAGATAACAACGCTTCCTTGATAGCAAGAGGAAACACTAATTTAATTAACAGTATGTTTCAGTTTTCATGCCTTGTTTGCAATTTATTATCAGATATCCCCAGGATGTCAAAACAAAAGCTGCTGCTACAATTGCATTAAAAACAAATGGATTATTGTTAAAACGAGATTCAATTCAGCAATGAAAACAGAAGGACAATCTACCACTTTGGACACCCAACTTCAATCCACTCATAACCAACAAAGAGAAATTAGAGCAATTCCAAAAAAAAAAAAAAAAAAGAGCTTGCAATTGAGAACAATGAAACTGTCTAAATTTGATGACAAGCAAAATGTTGATAAGTTGATATAAATGCATAAATAATATTTCATTCCTGTGAAAAAATATTACCACAGCTTATGGTAGTCCTCAGGAATAAAAATTGCTAAAATTTCAATACAAGTTGTGGTTGACTTACAGTATTCGGAGGGCTTCAGAAGCATCTTCTCAAGAATATTTAAAATTTTGTGCTTGCATTCCTATAAGATGGTGCTTGAGAATCAGCATTCCCGTTGGTTGGCAAGGAAGATGGTAGAATGTCACTTTGTACTTGATTGCTATTGGATTCAGGGACATGGCACTGTGAAGCCAAGTATTCGAGGGCAACAACTATATCACCAATAAGAGGGCGAAAATGTGCTTCCTCATGAAGACACATTGCTGTGATAGCAATGGCATAGTTCAAACAACGGCGAGGGTAGCGCCCTTGCAATAGAGGATCAACCAATTGGTAGAACTTTTTCTGGTCCTTCAGAAATGGTCGAGACTACAATTAAAAAAAAAAAAAAAAGTTCATTCGGTTAATGCTGCAAGCTGATTATGACAATACCAAGTACTTGAAAGTGCACTCTCTCCAAAGTCAACATTCATGTCCAATTGTTCAGATTTTCTAACATTGCCATATGGGGGCATCAATTTACTTGATCGAACAACAGAGATATTGGATAACATAGAAGAGTTCAAACTTTTTAGTTGATCTGGATGCTAAACAGAGCAAGCATGCCCATTTAATGGCTAGAGTAATAACTTTCTGAAAAGACAAATGGGGTAGAAACTGGAGTGTAGCAATAACAAAAAAGAAACCATTGCACTTAAGCTCTGAATCAGTCTGTTTCTTTTATTATCCAGGGAATGTCAAGTACAAATAACCAAGAAACATGCAAAGGGGGTTGGCAATTGTAAGAAAAGAATAATTGCATTTAAGATGTTACAACCTGAAGATGCCTTGACTTTTAACAACAATGTGAGTGCTTAATGGAGGCAAAAGAATGGGAGATGGGATGGACACTAAAAATTAGAGCATTCAGCATAACCATGAGAAGGAACCAAAACAGGAGAAAAATAAAGGTTTGACACTTTTGACTTACCCAAGCCACTAGGTTTTGCTCTCCTGGCATCTTAGAGTAGTCTATTGCCTTTCTTCCAGTGATTAACTCCAACAGAACAACACCAAAGCTATATATATCAGATTTAAGAGTCAATTTGCCACTCATGGCATATTCTGGTGCACAATATCCATAAGTTCCCATAACTCTGGTTGAAACATGTGTCTTTTCACCAACAGGTCCCAATTTTGCAAGTCCAAAATCTGATAGCTTTGGATTGAAATCAGTGTCTAGCAAGATATTTGCAGATTTCAAGTCACGGTAAATAACGGGAGGATTGGCATTGCAATGTAGGTATTCAAGACCCCGAGCAGCACCAACAGCTATCTTCATCCGAGTGCTCCAATTCAATGGCTCTTTATCAGAGTCCAGATCTGCAAAACAAATGCCAGCTAATTAATGCATCAAAGCAAACATATTAATCCGAAGAAGAACAATTATCTCTTTGAAAACAAATTATTAAGTGCAACTCTGAACCAGCGTACTTGTAAAAACTAGCTAAGAACATGCAAAATCATCCAACATAGTTCATAAAGAAATTTATTATCTCCCACATATAAACACAAAATAAAAGGAAACTCAGTATAACTAGCAATAATTAGAAAAATAGGATTAGGAGCTATGTGGGTGAAAGTAATTGGAACTCTATGCGAAAAATGTTCTAGTCATTAACAAGGTGGGATCTATGGTGCTGTCAACATTGAATTGAGTTAACGCCCATGATTTTTTTTCATTCGCTAGAAGGGCTCTGTCAATGATCTCCATTTAAGTGCAAACAAAGCAAGAACAGTTTTCAAATAAGAGACTATCTAAAATCTCTTCCTCTGCATACTTCACATATCTAAAATCTCTTCCTCTGCATACTTCACAAAGACAATAGTTAAAACAAAAATAAAGTAGTTAGAATAAAACAAATCTATCCAAATTGTCTGCGAAACAAACCAAGAGAACAGTGCCGTAAAGTCAGTATGTGTCAACATCAGTTCTCAAGAATTTTACCGAAGATATGGTCTTCCAAACTACCCATTGGCATGTACTCATACACCAGGAGTCTTTGATCACCGGCAGTGCAGTATCCAATCAACTTTACTAGATTAGGATGGTGTAAAAGGCTTAACATAAGAACCTCCACAACAAATTCCTGAAACCCTTGAACACCATCATGATTAAGTTGCTTCACTGCAACAACCTGATCATCAACCAAAAAGAAGAAAGAAAATAGACAATTTTTAAAGCCTGTGCCAAACTAAAGTTTCCATTTTTAATCTACTACGATTTGGCTAATTTTATTTACATTCAGAAATTGAATAATTTGGCTTCAACTTGCCTGGCCTGATTCCAAGCGGCCTTTATAAACCCGCCCAAAACCTCCTTCCCCAATCAAATTCATCTCTCTAAAATTGCCGGTGGCCTCTGCAAGCTCACGGAATGTGAAGCTCTGCGCCCCACTGGTGTCTGTATTTCTGCCATTCTGTTTAGCATTCACCTTCCCATTATCTGCACCCGGCAAATAATATATAAAAAAAACCAAAAAAAAAAAAAAGAGCAGAATTGAAACCAAAAATTTATAGAATTACCATATGGATAAGACCTTCCCTTGCTGCTACCTAAAATTCAAAACATTATTACAGGAAAAAAAAAACATATTAAGCAAACTGGCCAAAAAAGAAAAGGCAAATCTAAAACAGAAAAAGAGAACCTGAGGTATCAGAAGAACAATGGCGTGAGGTAGATCGAAGGCCGTTTTCAGTGTCGATCTTAGTATCATGTCGAACGGAAGTTATACAAGAAAAGCACCTCATCTCTCTTCTCAATTACTACTATTTCTTATAATATAAAAAACAACCAACCACTCAACAGTAACACTACCATTGAAACCTTCATCCAAACCCTAACCTTCCATCATAATAATTAAAAAAAAAAACTCTCTTTCCCTTTCCTTCCCTCTCCAACACCCAGAAGAGAAAGGGGAGAGAAACCCAGGAATCGAGATTGCAATGCGGGTGTCCCACCCCTTCAATTACCCTAATCTGCAATAACTGTACCGTCCCCTTAAAAAAAAGGGAAATAGATATATATATTAACAAGATTAGTATATCCTAAAAATTTCCACATATAGAACAAAAAAATTCAACGCATGAACAATCCGTGAAATGGAATGCAAGGTAAGGAAGGGCAAATCAAAGAAAAAATGACAGATGGGCAATTACCCACTCAACTGTCATAATTAATTGTCCACCTATATTTAGAACCACTAACGCAGGCGAGGAGAAGATAACAAACAAATTAAGCGGCAGATTTAGCGGCAAAAGAGACTTTGTGAAAAAACAAAATCATACCATATTATATATATATATATATATTTGTAAGATAGGAGAGGGTGATGATGAGCAGAAAATTGCATTGGGTTCTCTCTGGATGATGTGGGCCTGTCTTGTTGTTTTCTTTTTCTTTGATAAAATACTACTTTTGTACGCGAATTAACAAAATGGGATTGTTTTTCGCATTAATGTTAGTGCATGATTGTAATGCAAGTCGCTCTCCATCCTTTTCATACACCTCCACCCACCCTCCATTTTTCTTTTGCTTTCATTTCCCTCTCCGTGTTTCTAACATTTTGGACTTCGAAGAAGCGCGTAATCGTAATGGTAACGTTGTTATTAACCCAAAAAACGAGGAAAGAAAAGGTGACAGCTTTTTGATGGTCTGATGATGATCCATTCGATCCCGTCTCATAGGCTTTGTCTACGTCTAATCTAACCTAATCAACTTCTTTCTTTTAACTATTCATGCAGACCTCCTCTTCCTTCCTCTTTAGATTTCTGTCTGTGAATTTAGGAATATTCCACATTTTTGTTTTGTTTTGTTTACTTGTAGTGGACTATATATGAGATGCTATGATCTTCTTCTGTCTACAATTTCATAAAAATCAATTATCTGTTTCTTCTCTTGTTCTTGGGTCTCAACGTAAATTATATAAGATCTGTGATAAGGTGGGGTTTGATACACTGTATTCAACAATCGAAGACATTAATTTCTTTGTATGGAAAAGAGTCCTCTCGAGATACGCACAACAGAAAGAAAGATCAGAAAGTGGATTTTTCCTTTCCTTTTCTGTTATAGATTTTCTGTATAAATTAATTAACTGTGCTTATGTCTATATAAACCATCTGTGCTTATGTCTATATAAACCATTCATTTACTGTGATGATTTAAAACGGCTAGATTGTAGAGGGGAGGTCAAATGATTCGGCATCGGAGTCTGGTTGGTAATGGGTCTAAATCTGAGGCTTCTGTTTGAATTGATGTATCACTTTTTGGGCAGCAAATGATCAATACTTTGTTTGCCTTTTTGACCACCTAACGTTAACACACAAACAGCACCATATATTGCCTCCTCCAAGGAATTAAAACTCGATAAGCTTCATGTTAATGGGCCTTTAGCACGATTTTGAAGTCCAAACAAAGAGGGCTTTGCTTTCTTAGCAAAGGCGTGGCTCATTTGATGGCCTGGTATGCGGTATCAACACCAATTCGGCATTCATGGACCCGCCATCTATCTACAGTAATTGCTGATCACAAGACTATCGTGCAAAAATAAATAATCACGATACTGATTTCTCACTGTAGCCTTCATCAAATAGCCTAGACAGCCCATGAATCCCTGAGACACCGTACACCCCTCTTTACTAGATTGGACAACCATAATCCACCAATTCAGGACTTGAATAATTTCCAAGTTTTCAAACATACAGCCTGTTCATTCTTTTCAAACATCTTCTTCTTTTTTCTTTTTTTTTTTTTTTTCTATTTCTGATTAAAAAGGTGAAAATTCCTTAAATTTAAATCTTAACATTCATTTCTAAGTTACCTCACGCTTTCCATTTGCATTATCTTCGTGCACAAATAGTCAAGTGTCGTAACTTGGTCTAGCACTCCATTGCTAGGAATGATAATTGACAAGTTCATAGGTCTTTCATGGGAAAATTCTTGCCCACACTCGTAGGACATATATACGTGAGATTCACTCCATGTGAATGTTTATCTACATATACACCCGCATAGGTAAGCAGCCTCCTTCATACTGCACAAACATGTGGGCGTAAAATTAACTCGCTGTATGGACTATCAAGTAAGTTTGGTCGCCAAAGGGACCAAAGCATGGGCGCTTGATCTTCGGCTCGTGACGCACAGAGCCCATGGGATGTCTCTAGTGGAGAGGGTAGTCATCACTTTGCTACTTGTTACAATCATTGGGTCAATCGTGATTTTATAGGCAAGCCCAAAAGCCCAAAGATTACAATCCCAATACTGGGACAAATAAGACTTCCATGGCGGACAAAGCTTTTAGAATTTTTTATTTTTTATTTTTTTCTTTTCAGAATAACTCATTTCGACCCTCTTCAATTTGACGCTTGCTCTAAAACATAATTTTCAGCTCTTTCAACTATTCATGTTTATCATCTAAATCTCTTTTTAATAGATGTTAATTATCTGAATCTCTTTTTAATAGATCCATTAATAGTGTTAGTAGAAAAATCATTTGAATAATAAAATCAATTAACATAAAAAAAAAAAAAATTCGTAAATAACAAGGTAAACAGATGCCTATCAATCATGACTAGCTTTAAATTAATATTCGACTGCGCAAATCAGTAATAGCACCAACAAATATTATTAAACTATTAAATAATTAATTTACAAATTAAATCAGTAATAATAGTGAAATTGGAAGTAACAATAACAAAAAAGTGAGTAATCAATTAAGATAAACCATGAAATTAACTTACCACAAAATTGATATCACGTGACAATATACAATGTCTATAAAATAGATAAGTATAGTAAAAAAAAAAAAATACATGGATTGTTTATTTAAATAAATAAAATTCTTATTTAAAAAAGATATTTTAATTATTGTAATTAATAAAACTGTCAAAAATGATATATTTATTTAACTTCTAGTTATCATATTTTATTAATTAAATAATTAAAATTTTAAAGATAAATTTTGTTTCTTATTTTAAAAATTATGGTTGATTATATTATTAGATGCAAAAGGAATAATCTTTCAATCATAATTGAGGTAGCCAGTGTTTTTATTTTTTTATTTTTGATATTTTATAATTTATAAAATTAGAAAGATAAACTTTAATCATTTTATCATAATTAATTAAATTTAAATTTATAAGATTTATGATAATTAGATTAAATAGACTTAAAATTTTAATGTAAGCGTATTTAAACTTTTGATACAAATTTGGATAACTCAACTGATCTTTAGGCTTATGATTTCATCCCCTAATTGATCCTTTCATTGATAATGTTAATCGATTTATGAAAGAAAAGGTTTGAAAAATAAATGTGAATAGTTGAAGGGATTGAAAGTCATGTTTTGAAATTAAAGAATTTTAGAGTCAAAATTCCTAAAATTTAAGGGACCAATATAAGTTATTATTTTCTTTTGTCGTATACTAGAGGCTCAGTTGACTTAATTATGTCTTAAGATTGATAGCTAGTCTTTTTTTTTCCAATTAAATATACAACGAAAATAAAAGAAATTTCAACTCTACTCATAATTGTAAGAGATATATGCATTTTATCAAATAATGTTAAGTTGTTTGTGCCCTTATATAGTTTTCATTCATTTATTAATTGAACTAAATTCTCTAATATTTTGATTTGTTCAATTATTATATAACTGATTTGAGCTGAAGTTAGAGACCTTATGTTCAAATTTATTTAAGTTTGATTAAACATGACAAATTTTATCGAACTTGAGTTTCTCATCGAGTCATCCATTAATAAATTTTTAACTCAATTATTTATAAAAAAAAACTGTAATTTATAGGCTATGCTAATTATATAACTAATATTATAAAAAATGCTCATAATTATAATTTTGCATACCTAATGGCTTAGTCATTGTTCAATGAAATAAAAGAAAGAGTGCTTCTTTTTTATATAAATAACACCCTATTTTTAAAATATTTGTTCATAACATGGGATAAAATTCTCATATTTCTGTTTTTTAATCAAGTTGCTATCTTTATTAATTATTTTTTTATTTATCTTTTATAATATTGTAGATATAATTTGCAATTTTATTTTGTGTTTATCGATAAATTGTACATTGTATTATTTTTATTTTTTCACTTATAAACTAACTGTTATAGAGATTTGATGATATATTATAGATAAAATTATATGTATTATTAAAACTATTAATTTTTAAAGTCTAAAATTAATTAATTGAATGTGGGTGACTTGCTCAACATTCTAATGTCTTTATTTTGGTAGAGTGGTGAAGCAGAGGAAAGTGAATGAAGATAGACGTAATAACTTTTGCAGCAATTAAAGGATATAAAATGGAGCAAAATGGCTTGGAATTTGAGGAATGAAACTTTGTGTGCGATGGAAGGGCAACAACACATGGGTTTGTTTAGGGTATATATGAAAAGAATACGTCTTGAGCAGGTTAGCTGTGAAGCCAAGGCAAATGGTTCTCCTTTGCTTGCTCAACTCATTTCTAATTCGATCGTTTTCCTACCCTCAAAACTGGCTCTTCACAGATATTAAGAATCTCCAACTGGAATTTATCATTTTCATTTATCAACTCAGAATGAATTCAGTTGGACTCTGCATAATAATTCATTTAGATTTCCATCCAGTGTCATTAACAATGATGAAGCGTCAAAGAATAGCCACTTATAATTTTCAACCATTATCCCAATTATCAACCATCATTGATCTGGCCAATGTTTGAATATTAATAATAAGCCTAGATTGCAAGGCAGGCTTTTTTTTTATTTATATTTTTTTTGGTTTATAATAAATATTTTGATTAGGTTTAAAAAGATTTTGTTTTTAAAGTATATGAGAATCAATTTATATTAATCGATTTTAAACGTGCATATTCGACATTTAATGTGATACATTAAAAGAAATTAATTTATTTGAACCATAACTCCAAAATTTTACTCTTTTTATTTATATCAAACTATAGTTAGTGTAAAAAGTAGGGAAGGTATATGCTAAAGTATGTTAAAATATCAAAAATACGTAAAAATATTATTTTTTTTTGTTTCTTTCCCTTTAGAAAAAAAAAAGGAAGAAAAAAAAGAACTCATAATGGGAAATGGATGTCTAGAAAACAAGATTTATTTGGAAATATCACGGAAAACTGCTAACCCGAATTAGCAAATCTCTTTCAACGGATATTTTTTAAAAATTTTTGAAAACAGCAAATCTCTTTGAATATATGGATTAATTAATTATTACCAAGCAACGTTATCGGTCGATTATTGTTGAAGTGGAGAAAATTTCTGAAAGGAAACGTGGTAGCTTTTGATTTTAGAAATAAATTAGTTAACTTTGAATAAATAATTAAGTTGGATTAATCGTATTTGGGAAGTGCATCGATCCATCTTTGTGATCCATAAAGACGTTGTCTTTATTTTTGGTATGAGTAATTACGCTACGAGAGAAGCAGTTTCCAATACCTTCCCTATATATAAACGGATTTTGCGTCTCTCTATGGTCCTAAATCAATCAAACAATTACTTATTATAATCATAAATCATACATGCCATATGGATTAAGATCACTAGTATTCCAAGTCAATGGCATTAACAAAAGCAATCCAACCAACAATTTTGGGTATATGGCCGCCTGCCCCCTCCTTTTTTAAAAATAAAAAATAATCTAATTTAAAAAGAAAAAACAAATTTTAGAAATTTTGGAAAAAAAAAAAAAGAGGTCGTCCTCTTCAGGTCTTCCATCAGAAGGCGCAAATCCATTTCAACAATTCAACTCAAACTCTCATCTAATATTAAACCTATTTCTATTTAATAAAACCATGAGACCTATCATCGTAAAAAAATCTCCATCTGCGCCTCTTCTACGTTTACTTTCTCTTGGAAGTGGAGGAGGTGGAGAAGGAGGAGCAGCATCACCGCCCCACTCCGCCAGCTTTTCCAACAATACTACTAATTCTTTTCCACCCCCCATCCATGCCATGCGTCGTAGTGCTTCTACGGTGCTTCTTTTTCTCTTCTTTTTCGTTTTCCTTTTCTCCTCTTTCTCCCTGTACTCCTTCCGTAATCCAATCTATGTTTCTCAGCTTTTATATCCCTCCATCGTTAACCAACATTCCTCCAATCGCGCCATCCAAGAACACCAAAGCCCACCTGCCCGCCGCTTCTCCTCCCTTCAAGATTCTAATCTTATCAATTCCGTCTCCGTCTTGGTCCCTGATTGGCAAGTTCTTGTTATAGTCCCCCCGGATACAGAGCTCCACGTTCTTTCCTCCCAGAATTTCACTTGTCTTTATCCCAACCACGCCGCCGCTCCAGCCAGGTTCTCCGGATTCTTGCCTTCCACCAGACAAACCACGTTTAGATGCTCCCTTCCTCGAAGCGCCAGGAGTCGATACCCTTACTTGGCTCCGATCTTGACAAATTCTCCGGAGAAGGCGTTAGCCGTTCCTTGGCCGTCTTCGCCGCCGCAAGAACTCATAAGCTGGAGAAACATCGTGTACGAATCTTTCTCCACCGAGAACGACGTCGTTTTGTTTGCTAAAGGAATAAACAACCGGCAGGGCATCAACAGGTCTCCTCGAGAATTCAATTGCGTGTTCTTCGTCGAGGCCAACAATAACACCGTTATAAAAACCGCCGTGACCAGCTCGGTACAAGAGGTGTTCAGGTGTCACCACCCTGATTTAACGGCGTTTGGTTACAAGGACTCAATCAAACTCAAAGTATCCCTCGAAATTCCGGAGGAAAATAAGATGGTCGCTTCCGTGGCTTACTACATCCCGTGGAGCAAGATTAAAAAACCAGAACCCAAATCCCAACTGTGCGCCACTGCCATGGTGTATAACGTGGGAAAATTCTTGAAAGAATGGGTCATGTACCACTCCCAGATTGGCGTGGAAAAGGTCATATTATACGATAACGACAGCGACGACGATTTAAAGACCGTGGTTAAGGATCTTAATGAACAAGGTTATAGCGTTTCTACGTTGTTATGGGTTTGGCCGAAGACCCAAGAGGCTGGATTTTCCCATGCAGCGTTGTACGCTAAAGATTCATGCAATTGGATGATGTACGTGGACGTTGATGAATTCGTGTTCGTACCATCATGGGAGAATTCTTTGGAACCGTCCGATCAAATGTTAAAGTCCTTATTATCACATGGGGAAATGATCGGGGAAGTGTCAATAAAATGCAACGAATTTGGGCCGTCCAATCAACGGTCGCATCCCGCGGAGGGGGTAACGCAAGGGTACAATTGTAGAAGAAAAGTGGAAAATCGGCACAAGTCGATTGTATTATTAGAAGCAGTTGATAATTCGTTGCTAAATGTGATACATCATTTTAGTATAAAGGAAGAGTACATATGGAAGCAGATGAGTATAGAAGCGGCAGTGGTGAACCATTACAAATACCAAGCATGGTCGGAGTTTAAGGCAAAGTTTAGGAGAAGAGTATCAGCGTACGTGGTGGATTGGATGACTGGGATGAACCCATTGTCTAAGGACAGGACCCCCGGGTTAGGGTATGAGGCAGTGGAACCATCAGGGTGGGAGAGTAAGTTTTGTGAGGTGAGAGATGATAGGTTGAAGATGTTGACGCAGAGATGGTTTGGTACGGAAACAGAAACAGGATCATACAGAATGGCATGGCAAAATTGAACGTGGTAGTAACATAGCACATGCATGAGGGGTTGGAGTGGAAGTGAAAATTGATTGGGTTACTGATATGTGTGTGTGTGTGTATATATATATATATATATACATATGTGGTTATCATATTGATTCTCTTGTGGTAAAGTATTATAAGAGGGTTGGCCAAACTGTTCCATTGCATTGGTGCTTTTTTTTTTTTGTGTACAGATTAGGTGAAGGTGTTTAGTAGCTCATGACATGTAAAGATAGAATTATAAATAGTGGAAAGAGGAGAAGTTTTGTATATTCTTTTTTATGTAGCTAATTTAGGTTTAGGTGATTCAAGGATATGATTGATTTTTAATTGGTTTGTCCTTTTTTTTTTGGTGGCTTTTTTTATAGAGTTCGTTGAAACAAATATTGCAAGAAAAGTCCAAGCAACCTTCTTGCTTTCTCTTTTTATCTTCTTACACAACTATGGTATTTCAGTTTTATGCTTATCATGAGTAAAAAAGAAATATGATTAATTCTTGCATTGCGTCAATGGCATCATTACTTCCATTGTAGGTTGGTTCAGTGACGTAGTGCATATGAATGAATAATTGACAATTTGATCCAACGCACTCTTTAGCATTACATACTTGTGTGTAATTGGGGAATGGGGATAAGATCAACGAACGGGAAGGTGTTTCCCGTTCTGGCGGGTACCTGAAGTGTTGTGCTTGAAATGAGATTTTTTTTTATTTTTTTTTTTACATACGTTGGACTTTAGCCAATAGGAGTGGGAAATGTTGGAGGAAAAAACACTTTTAAACACAATAACAACTATTCGATAAGACCAGTTGTGTTGAATCACGCCATTAGCAAAGCCTCTTGCACTGTCCGCTGCCTTCTTTTTTTAATATTCTTCTCTGTTCGGCATCTTGCATCCTTCTCTTGAATTTTAGTTGCTATTTTATATTAAAACAATTGATAGGTGTGGGAAAGGAATTATGCTTCCCATCCTATCTAAATTTGAAGGTATTGTGTCGCCGATTATTTAAAAATATTAGTCTTTATTTTTTATATTTATATATTATATTATTTTTTTTATACCTTCCTTCTCAGATGAGAGAGAAAATCTAGATGCTTTGAACCCTTGGACTTCTGACTTCCCTATCACACAAACAGCGTTATTCTGTTTCCATTTGACGTCCTTTGCAGGAGAAGGGGAAAAGGTTGGGGGAAACCAAGAGAAAGGAGGAAAGAAATGGATGAAAGACGGCCGACAGTTCAAAGCCCTCAGTACATGCAAAGATAATCAACAACGCTACTTACTGTTCATAAAACCAACAGCAAAATATAAACTAACCTACACACTTCTGCGGCACCTTAACTACAAATTCATGGTATATATGAAGAATAACCCTTTTTTATTTTAATTAAGAATTATTAAAATTGTGCGCAAAATAGGAATTCCACTGTACCATACTATAAAGACTGGTTTCTTACCTAAAAAAATTGATACTTTAATCTGTACAAAATCTTCTACAGTTTCTTATGTTATGAAGAATCATTGAAGTACCAATCACCAATTCATGAATTTCTTACTCCTTAAGCTGGTCAAATATTGATACTCATCAATGAACCACCCACCTTGTTTGGTTAAAAGAATTCAGAGCTGTAAAGCTAAATCTGGCTGCTGTGGCGAACCAATTGGCATACTGGGACTAGGTGAATTTGGTGACAAGAATCCAATATTCAGGTCCGGTGGGAATTGCAAGAAATCCTGTTGATGATATGGTGATAATCCCTGCCGAGATGATTTGCCACCAATCCCTGCATTGAGTGATGTCTGTGAGTCACGGGTAGAACCGAAAGCTGATGAATTTCCTGGCTGTAATAATCCACTGGAAGTTTGGGACGACTTCAATTTGTTCAGATTAAATTCATCCGCTGGCACTGGGCAGAAGCTAGTGTTGCTAGTTGAAACCATACCAAACACTTGAGAAGGAACTACAGTCTGCTCCGAACTGGACTTTCCAGTTGGTATTCCAAGTCTTGCAGTCCCCATTAGAGATGAACAATTATTATATCCAACCCCGCTACTAAAACCATTTATATCAGATTGAGTTATAGGCTTCTGCTGAACCCGAACAGAAGACAGAGGGTTCATAACGCTGCCGATGCTACTGCTTAGTGAGCTCAACTCACTTTGGGAACTTAATCCACCGATATTTTTCACCATGTCTTCTCTATTCCATGGTGAACATCTATTTCCAAGAGTAGAGTTTATGCCAGGAGCAGTGGAAGATTGAAACCTGCTTAATTGGTCACTGGATATAGAACTGTTTGGAACTTTCAGTCTTTCAGAACATAAAAGTTGCACCTGTCTGTCAACCACCTTGTCTTCCCCTACCCACCCAGGACCAAACTCAACTTCTGTTGGCAATACACTTTCAATTCTCCTTGAAGCAATTTTCCAAACGATGGGACCGAGATCTGCAGCAAAACGAGCTATACTTCTTGCATAACCATGCTCTGCATTTAAACCTACCTGATGTATTAAAGGCAAATAAAATCAACTTCCTAATAAATGAAGCCATTGACTGCATACAACACCATAATGATGTACCAGACCAAGTAGCATGAAAGCAATTCTGGATTTTTTTCAAAAACGATTATCAACAACTATCCTTTCAAACCCAAGGACAAGTTAGTATCAAAGGCTACATTCTGCAGTCTATCACTCCTAAACCAAGAAATGGGAAAAACAGTAAATCCCACCTAAACCAATGTATGTCATCACAAAGACGCAGACCAATAGATACCATCTTTCCCATTTGGGAGAGTAGAAACAAGCACTAAAATTTTCTTTATACATACCGTCATCAGTTGCTTCAGTTCTCGTTCAAAGATATTCAGTGGGGATGGGACATGCATGGAAGCCAATGATTGTGTATAGGTATCACGCTTATTCTCATCTAATGCATATGGCTTCTTCCCGTATTTAAGAACAGCCTTCACAACCGAAGCTGCAAGACAAGTGCATAATATATTTAGAAGTCGTTGGATGAAGCTGGGAAGTCGAAATGATAAAGAAATCAAACAGAATACAAAGGCAAATTTAGAGTTAATCGGGTCAATTCAAACGCCAAACCTGGAAATTCATTTTCCCATTCAGAAATCCAGGTAGCATAAGTTTCACTGTTGTGAGACCCATGAGCAGTTCGGACTGCAACATCTGCAGGCTGATACTTATATGAATGAGTCCTTCTAAGGTTGTAGCCAGTAGAACAATTGGTATCCCCTGCAGAGGCAAGAGTTGCATCTGACAGACATTCAGGACCAACACGATCGAGAGGGGAACTCTCAAGTGATTTTTTCAACTTTCCTGGTGGTCTGCCTCTCCTCACTATTTTGGGTTGGGGTTCACCATCATCACTATCTTGCCTCAAGTTTTCGAAGTCCTTCTTTGCAAGCTCTTGCATGGCTCGTGCCTGAGAAAAGAATCATCACTTTTAAAAAGATGGCAAACAGAACACTGAGAATGAAAGGCAAAAGTTGGCCCAGCCAAACCTGTCGAAAGTAAATAGTATCTGGAGAATTATACTGCATGGCATTTGAACATATCAGGAGAACATCTTTCTGCACAAATAAAATTGTCACAGCTTTCAATTTCCATTAAGGTCAAATATTTAAGCAAACCAAGAATACAGCAAATTTGAGTCCAAAGGACATGCCATGGAGTCATAAAAAATTATTCAAAAATTCGAGTAGGATCAACTTAGTAAAGATTCAAAATAAAACTGCTTTCTGTACTCAAACATCACCATAATGTTAGCAATAGGTCAATGATGTTGTATTACTAACCTTTGCTGCTTTCCATATACTAAAGATAATTCTGACACTGAAAACATTTAATCAACCTAATATCATCAAACTAATTATTAGCCACACATAGATCTAGTTGATGTGATTATGTTCTTAAATCCACAGTGCCCAGCTGTTGATCCTGAAATAAATATATAGCTAGCATCTCTAGAACTTCTTACCCAGTTCCTTCTAATCTACCTGATAGTCCACCTTCAATCAATTTTCAAGCTGAATCATAATTCTCATTCTAATTGCAGTTACCAGTCTTGGTTACACAAATTTTCCGCGATTCACACAAGATATTGCTCACCTTCAATTTCAAAACCTTTTCTTTTATATTATATCACCTGCTGTCTTACTAGTTAGCTACCCAATGCTGAATAAACTGAGTTTTCTGCCGTGAACTGTTGCACATTAACAACGTCCATCATTCTTTATTTTAGGAAAGAGAATGTGGGGAGGGGTATGGGTATCTCATACATATTGGTAGACTGCAAGACAGCAGACTGAGAATTTGCATATACTGGAGAAGACCATTACAGATCTATACAGATTACTTGTGGGTATATTTGAGAACTTCCTTCAAATGAATCACAAGAAGACACAAAATAGAACTTCATTAAAAGCAAGTTAATTATGACAGCTTTTAAATGTTGAAAAATATGTAAACAGGGGCTGCTCTTAAATGTTATTTTTGTAATAATTAAAAGGAGATTAATACACCTTGAATAAAGAATTTGGCAACGGTACCAAAGAGTTAGTTATCACTCTTCTTCTCTATTGACTAGTATCAGTCAAAAGTCAACCAATTTAGGTAATTAAGTATGAAATTCCAAAGAAGAAAAGACAAATCCACAGAACAGTTTCCATAAATATCAGTTAAACTAAAAAGCAATACAAATACCCTCCCAGCCCCCATAAAGGCTTCCTCAAATGCTCATCCAAGAAAATCACTGAAAGAAAGTGTACCCCATAATAGAAATTAGCTAAAAACATATCTTAAACCAACCTCAAATTGAAACCAACCTCAAATTGTTCCAAGCTGGCATAAACATCCACATCTAGCTTTTTTCTGACCGTGGAAAAGTCCATGGGATGCTCAACAATATCATGGTAGTCAGGAAGCTGAAACAACAATAATTCAGTAACACATTAGGAAATGCGTGCTCAGTCATTACACTACAAATGCATCATTGCCAAAGAGTAAGACGCACCTCTTCAGGATCCACGGGCTCAGAGAACACTCCATAAGTGTCCTTTCTGCAAAGAGTTTATCAAAACAAGTCAATCAAAACCCAATTGAAAGTAACAGATCATAAGCCAGTTGAAAGAGGGCTGTCATAAAACAAAGAAGAGAGGACAAATGTAAGCAGCAAGAACATCACCCACTTTTGAAGCCTGTCAAGGATGAAGACCAACAACTTTTTGTCTGGCAAAGGTGTAGTGGGGCCAGGCTCCGCCGGTGTCTCTGTTGACGTACAAATATAAATGGCTGAATTTTACTTAATTATCACTAGAAATCTTCTTTCTTAAAGAAAAAAATTCCCAGAAAAGCCTTTGTCATGAAAATCCAGTTCAGGTTTGCTAGCAACATCTTTTCATACACTTTTTTTTAATATTTTCTTATAAATTAGCCACGAGTAATTTAACTTACTAGTTACCTATAATAGGTTAATTATTTTTAATGTAAAAAAATATTGAATATCATAAACAATAAAGGATAATACGCGAGATATTTTTTAATTAAAAAATTATTATGTTTAAAGGAATATATAATTAAAATAATATAAATAAACAATGAAGGTAAAATAAAAATGATAAATTTATAATTTTAACTCAAATTTTAAATAAAATTAATTTCACGGATATCAACTTTTATTATTAAGTGAAAAGATATGAGGCTAATTTATAGAGAAAAAGGTTAAAAGATGAGTGTATGAACTGTTAGTAAACCTCTATTAAAGTTTGATCGATACCATGAAGAGTGTCCGTCGCTTTTGCATCCTTTTCACCCTGCAAGAAAATGAGTCCACCATAAATTAATTATTAAAATTACCCAAGCAAAAGGGAATGAAATTAAAAAAGGAAAAAGAAAAAACAAGTATCTTCTGTGATTATTGAAGAAACAATAAGAAATGTTGCGCTAAAAGTGGAACAAGTACAGCAGCAGGCAAGAAAAAACTATAGCTGAGAATTGTTATTATTATTATTAAAGAAAAGACAAATTAAAACTTTTTCAGACAAGAAGGTCTGTGGCTCTATTATTTAGGGCACATCAACACCAGATTAAATAAAAAACAAACTTTATTATGGAAATAACACACTATCAAAATAAAGTAAAAGAGGGGGGGAAAAAAAAAAGCCGAAACCTTAAACCCATCAATTCCTAGATTTCCCGAAAACTATAAATTGTTATAATAATTAACATCTCCCAACGAAAAAAAAAAAAGAAAGAAAGAAACTTGACCGAGTCAAATCATCATCCACTCAGCATCGATCGAATACTTCAAATAACGCGCCAAACCCAAAAGAGTGTTCAAATCCCATTTTAAAATCCCCAAAAGTGGAACAAATAACGCCGAAAAAATATGTTTTCCTAGAAACGCACTTGATGCTCTAAAAACAAAAAGAAATTGAATAGAAGGCTTAAAATTCATTAATGTAATCAGCTAAGAATCACCATTTGATCAGATCCGAGACGGGCAGCACTGATCTTGCGCCTCCTGAGAGCTGCCTCGGGATTGTCACCATCAGAGCCGTAAGATGAAATCGGGTAATGATTGTTGTCGTTTTGTTGGGAATTATTCAATCCAAGCAAAAGCTTGTGTTTCTTCTCTTTGCGCTCGTCATCGTCTTCAATCCATTCAGGCGCATTGGAATTAGGGTTCCGAAGAGTGGATCGGCAGTGAGGGGAGGCATTGAGGGAATTAGGGTTTTTGAGATTAGGGTTTTGTTGTTGTTGCTGCTTCTGCTGCTGTTTGAGAGAGCGTTTTTGGAGGTCTAAAAGAGAGGGACGGCCCTTCTTCTTCTTCTTCTTCTTGGTCATTGTCTCCGCAATCTCTCCCATCTTCTCTTCTTTCTTCCTGTTATGTCCTCCCTTTTCCCCCCTTTTTTTTTCCTCTCTCTCTCTCTCTCTCTCTCTCCCCCCACACACACCCAAACAGGCGTTAAATTTAATTTAATTTTTATTTTATTTCATTTTATCTTTTGGCTTTTATTTATTTATCCATCATAAATATTAAACCGAATGGGTTTGGTGGGTAGGGGGTGGACCACCTGCTAATGCGGCGGGAGATAGGAAGCTCACGTGATCTTTTTTATTTTTTTTGGAATGAAAATATATGTAACAAATCATAAAAAGATTTTTTTTAAAGATCTTTTTTTCCTTTCATTTTTAGAAGTAAGAATTTATTGCATTTACTTTATAAGTATTATTGTGGAGTAAAACATCGGACTTTATTCTTTTCGTGGCAGTAGCAAAATGTAATTAGCTTCACTTCACATCACCTCTGTCCTTTATCCAGCTTAGTGCCTCACGAACGGAGCAAGCTTCCGCCACCGCAGCATCTTGACAGCCAAAAACACATTGGGCACGGGCAGCCTCCATTCTCCCCTCAGTTTCACGAATTACACAACCAAATCCAACTCGATTAGAGCCATCAAACACTGGAACATCAACATTAGCCTTGAACCAGCCTTCTTGAGGCTTTTCCCATACCGGACTGCCAGACATAACATCTGGTTCGTGCGGAGGATTGTAAACTCGTACCTGGGCTCGCCTCCAATTAGCAAGGAGATCAGCGGGGTAATTTGTAAAACAGTGTAAAAAAAAATGAGTGAAAGATGATGAAAAAAGTACTTATAAAATTATAATAAATCAAAATTTATTTAGTAAATAAATACAGTCAAAATAGTTCGATTAAATTAGTATATTTTACTGTATAACAGCATTTTAGTAGTGTCGTTAAAGGCATTCAGTCCGTTAGTTTAACCAGGGGATCAATAGTATGTTTGCCACTTATAGTAGCAGACAAATAATTAATATTATTATTATTATTACTACTATTATTATTATATTAAATTAAATACATTAAATATTATATTAATATTTAATATTTAATATTAGAATTCAATATTATAATTATAATTTTTATTTTAATTAATATTAATATTTTCATTTAATTAATAAATTAAATATAAAATATTATATTAATATTATATTAGCTATAAAATTAATGGATTATTGTAGAAGAAGATAAATTTTTCATAAATCACGAAATGATTAGAATTGCATTATTTTGACAGTTATAGTGGCAGACAGAATAATTGCAAACAAAAAGATTTTACAAATTATTCCTAATGAAAAGGTGTCAGAATAGTGCAATTATAGTCATTTTGTGATTCACTGAAAATTTTTCTTCTACAATGGTCCATTAATTTTATGATTAATATAATATAATTATAATATTAATATAATATTTTATGTTTAATTTTTAATTAAAATAAAAAAAATTTACTTATAATTGTAATATTGAATTCTAATATTAATTAGAATATTGAACATTAATGAATATTAATATATTTAAAATTAAATATATTTAGGTTTAATATAATATAATAATATAATTATAATATTAATTATTTGTTCGTCACTAAAAGTGGTGAACAAACTATTGATCCTCTCATTAAATTGACAGATCAAGTGTTTTTAACGACATGTACAATAGTGTTGTTACACAGTAATGTCAGCCAGTTTAACTGGCAGACAAATCCTTTTGACCGCCTTTTGCTCAATAAATTTTAATTTACCATAATTTTATAAATATTTTTTTCACCATCTTTCAATAAATTTTTTAACACTGTTTTACAAATTACCCCCGAGATCAGCAGCCTCAGAAATTATAAGATGAGAAGGCTTAGATTTGTCATGCCGCAGGATAGAATTTCTCTTCTTCCAGACACTCCATCAAACCATAGCTCCCATACACACTTGGTCACCAAAGCACCGGGCTACAAAAAGCTATCACCATTGTTGAAAACTTTAAGTATAACCAAGCACGTACATAAAAGCACTTTTAATCCCGAGCTGCAGGACAAGAAACAACAGCATGTAAAACTGTCTCCACCTCACCCCTGCAAACAGGGCACGTAGAATCAACTTGAACTCCCGGCATTCTCAGTTGATGCCTGGGTCGGTAAACAGCCCCAAAGGGCACGCCAAAGAAAATTCTTTAAGCTTCGGAGGAATCTTTAGGTTCCACAACATACGCCAAAACCCATAATTAGGTCCAACTGACTCGACACCCCTCTCCTATCATGCACCCATTGCCAACTGTCCTGTAAAATACGACTGCTAAGCGGAATGGACAAGATAAGACACCTGTCCCTATCAGAGAACGCATCGTTAATCAAATCCATGTCCCATTTATGTTCCCTAACAATCACAAGACTACTGATCTTGGCCGAAACCAACCCAGTCTGGCCAGTAGTGGACACAAAAGGATTATCTGTTGGAAATTTTTTTTATTAAGTGGGTTAATATTAATTATGAATTATTTTTAATTATTTATAAAATAGGCTGAATAATATAGTTTTAATTATTTATAAAATGGGTTGAATAATATAGTTTATTGTTTTGAGGTAAGCCCAATTAAAATGTGATCAATGAAGTTATGGGCTTGTGACATCTTTTGTGGACCGATATGGAAGACAGTCAGTGTAGGCCTATTTTAACATAGACCTGTGATGGGTGGGTCTGTTAAAATAATTATAAATAGGTTAGGTCTCATCTCCTGCCTTCATAATGATTGACAACTCTAGTTGCTACATTCATTGTAGCCGTCTTGTGAGAATGTCAAGGAGATGAAGACTTAACTCTCTTTTTTTTTAACTCTTCTGACTTGTTATCCGAGTGTTCTATTTTTTCAGTGATTGGAATAATGGCGCGGAATAGTTTGGGATTCAACGCGTAAAGAGGTATGCGACTTGTTTCCGTTTTCAGATCTACTGCGCAAACAAGTACGCAATTTTGCTTCCGCTTAATAATTAAATGGTGTTCTAAATTCATGTACTAGATCCTGAATAAATTCTTACATGTGGTATCAGAGCCTAGATTATACATGATTTAGAACCCTAAATATTTTGTATTGTTAAGAAAAAAAAAAATTTGGTCGGAGTGACACCATTGGTGAATTACATACGGTTGACATATTAATTTGCTGCTACCGTCTCAAGCCACTGCATTGGATCAGTTGGTTTCGATGCTCGTTCTTTGCACAAGAGATCGCGAGTTCGAAACCCGCGTTGGCCAAACTTCTCCTTTTTCTGGCAAAATTATTGCTGTATTGATTTGGTATATCTTTGTTTGCACCTACCATAGCAAGACCATCCATTAGTTCAGTTGGTTAATGAAGCAACGAAAGGAGATTGAAGATTGCGGGTTCAAATAATGACTTGGCCAGTTTTTTCTTTTTCCTTCTTTCTTCTTTTTCTGCATTGGCCAGTTTTGTCTCCCTTTCTTTTGCAATTCCGTTCACAAAATTACACCACCTCAACCCCTACTCCTCTGTGGTAGTCCATTGTTAATGTCTCAGCTGTCCTTTTTTTTTTTCCCTGGGCACAAATAGCTTCGGACACCAATGGGATTCACGTTACCCCAGTAACTCTCGACCTAGGGGTGTTGTAAAGGATCATCGTAAACCTCACTGGTACTTGTGAGCAAGAAGCGCGTGCCAACCCTCTTAGCCAGCTTTCACAAGACGGAGTGATTGTGTTATTCCGTATTGACCCGGGGAAGTCCCCGAGCCTACTACTGCAGAGATGCAGCCCTGAAAGCAGGGGAAGGTTAGAGCCAATTGGTTAATTGGGCTGAGACAAGTATGGAGCCTTAACCTGACCGGCCTAAGCGATTTGGCTGGATTCACAGTTATTCACTCGGTCTATCCACTGGGATAGATTAATTGAACGGAGCTCCTCACGCTTATTTCTCGATGTTTTAGACACCAAAACCTCCAGATCTGCTCTCCCTTTTCTTTTGTTATTTTGGGTATTTCGATGATGGGAGCTAGGGTTTGGTGGATCGCGATGCTTTACGTGGTGTTGATGTTTTTTGGGTACACTAATTCCTTCCACCTCCGCCGACCCTAGTAACAGCGTTTCGATGTGTCCTAAAGAATCATAAAAAACCCAAACCCATAATCAAGACTGTTATCCTGTATAATGGTGTAATGCACACTCATAGTTACCTAATTCATTGTGTTGTTTGGATTGTTTGTGTTGTTGTTGATTTGTTTGATGTGTTCCATTGGCGAAGATGCTCCCTGTCCGAACAAAGATGGGCATATCCTTGCCGATTCTGTGACTGAAAATTACAAAAAAAAACAAAGGAGAAGGGACAGGGATGCGCGTCGTGGGTCTCGAACCCACGACCGCGTCCCTCCAATGACAATAACCTTAGCCAACCGAGTCAAGTGGACATCTTGTCATTGTATTATGCGAACTGTTATTTGTAGATTACTAGCTTATATTCACCACGACATGCTTTATTTTATAATTATTAATATATATATATATATATATATATATATATATATATATATATATATATATATATATGTATATATTTGGGTGGTATATATACATATAAGTTAATTGTCAGTTTATTATTTAGTAATATTAATTTTTGATAAAATTAAATAAATAAATATTTATTTATTTATTTATTTTTTGAACATATATGAGAAAATAATTATGTGTTTAAAATTAAGGTATATTGTGTTTGATACTTTGTGTATTTTTGGAAATATATATTTGTGTTTAGTATGTATTTTAATTGAGCTATAATAAATCAAACACACACACACACACACACACACACACACACACACACCCACACACACACACACACACACACACACACACACACACACACACACACACCCACACATATATATATATATATATATATATATATATATATATATATATATATATATATATATATATATCAGACAATTTGTGTAGTAGTCAGTGAGTAGCCATAAAAACATATATTCATTTCCCTGGAACAAATGCAGAATGCTGCAGTAATATTTGGTTAAATGCAAAGGGAGTGGGTCTTACAAGTTTATATACAATTATAGCTGCTCAACTTTTTGATGGATTTCCGCTACTTCAATAAATATTCAAAATGGATTGCATCCACTTCATGTTCTTGTCTCCTTTGCTTCTGCTGAATTCTTCTTTTTTCCATTCTTTATGAGATCAATGATGTTAAATTAGTTTTTTTAATTTTTGAATATCGATAATGTTAGATTTTTTTGGGGGCAAAATCTGAGGATGAATCCTTCTATATTGCACATATGGATGAATTATGTATTTAGAATTTTTTATTTGCTTATCGAAATATTTTCTTAAAAAATTTTAACTAGAATATTGTCTATAGTTCTTTTTTTTTTTTTTAATACACACTTAAAAAAATTCATTTAAATCTTTAAAATAAAATCAAACCTTTGTTATATAAACACAAATTTAGAAAGAAAAAAAAATCATAATATGCACAAAACGTAGCAGATATCCATAAATAGTGTAGACATGCCACCCACTACTACACATTATATGTATAAATTGTCAACTTCAATAGACATTATATTCATCCGACCCTGTTACAGACTTACATCTTGGCATCCATTAAGTAGCAAACCAACAAGAAATATAATCATTTCAATTCCATTACTTCTTTCTTTTGCAATTATATTTCAAATCAAGATAAATATGTGGTGAAGTGCTTGATAAGAGGAGATGCCCCTCACATTTGAAATACATTTATATGCATATATTTCTATTCCTTCTTACTATTTCAACTTATATTAATGCTCCACTTAGTGTTGATGAAGAGAAAATAGTGCACCCAAATGAATGGTTTAATTGATAGTATTTAAATGAGTTTTAAATTTGTGGTGGAGTTTTTTTTTTTTTTTTCAAAGATAATAAGATTCTAAGTTCAAACTCTGTTTAAATTAAGTAATTAATATTAAAAAAAGATCCTGAAAGAATTTTGTATTTATATTTTTGGAAAGGCGAATTAGATGAGAAACCAATATTTTCATCCCAAAATGTTGTACAGAAAAACCATAACTATAGCAAGAGATATTGTTGTATTTTACAAATAATGAAACAATATTTTTATGATTGTTGTTATTAGATTTCATACCTTCAATGAAGAGAAGTGAAACACACCAGGGCAAACAAATATGGGACTTGTTATGCAGATATGTGTTCATGGACTTCACTCTGGACAAAGAACTGGTTTGGCCTATTTGCTAGCCTACTTAATCAAATCATAAAGGTGGTAAGGAAACTTTTTGCTTCAAGGCTAGACCAGATCTCATATGTGATCAAATTATATTGACAATTCAAGCTATCAATAACTCTTGTGTGAATAACCATAAAAAATAATTTCTATAATGAATTTCATAATCTGTGCAAGTTTTTTTGCTTGATAAGAACATACAGTAATTGCTTCTACCATTAAATCACATCATATGCATTCATGTTATACAGTTCACTTCTTTGGTTATTAAATTATATAATTATGCACCTTCCAGAAAAAATGATATAATTATTCAAATTATTAAGTCTGTTATATAATCTTGCTAACATCATGAGCAGTTCACATATCATACATAAATATCTATTTGAATCAATTGAATTTGACTCAAATGGTAAAGAGATATACTCATCTCTTATAATATTAAGTTTCAATCCACCAAAAGATTATGAAAAAAATTTGAACTGGCTCAGAAAAAACATACAAAATAAAATCCAAAAACTCCATAAAAACACAAAAAAAAAATTATTTGACCACAAGATTCGTTTAGAAGGCAAAAAGAAAATTTTTGAAAAGACGTATAAGGTATCCATTGACCGAAAATATACTTATCTTCGTTGCAAGTTGCGAAATTTGAATCATACAGGACCCGAATTTTTAGCTACAGTGAGTGATTTTGACAAGGAATTTATCTTGATGACAAATATGTTATTGGGAAATGCCGCCATTGGTCGTCTCACTATGCTAAGTAAAAAATAATAAGAAGAAGAAGAAATGACAGCAGCACAAATGATAAAAAAACCATCATCACAACTTTACATTTGTGAGCTGGTGATCGAAGCCTAGGAATTTTCCACACTAAATCAATGAGACTAATAATCAACTAACTGCTAATAAAAAATTTAATTAGTTGGGTAAATATCCTTTCCTCTCCTTTTGGCAGGTAGTTATTACCACTTATAAGCTCAATATTTGTTATAAGGGACTTATGGGATAGTTTGCTTGTGCCACATGTACCCATCTGAAAACTGTTGATGTTTGACCAATCCTCCATTTTTATATATGCTCAACAAAGACTATGGATTATGCTCTAGCCTCCACACCAATGATATTGTCCCATCACCATATTCACATGATGTTTATCCTTAAAAACAAACATAGTTAGACTGTTTTAAAAAAAAAAAAAACACACTTAGCGGAGGAGACCCACCTTCCCAAGTGCATGAGTGGCCCCCTTCATATACCCCACTACCATTCATCATGCTAATAAAAGCCTGGGCAGAAGAGAGGTTAAAGGCAGGAATTGATATTTATTGTGAAGAAAATAGCTATAAAAAGACAAAAGCAAGAATTCATACAGTCCAGCTTAATAAGTTCCATCTCAACAAGAATGGCTTTGTTGATGGAAAATCGTCTTATAGATAAATTTGTTTGGATCAATTCAAAAAATAAACGAATTAGATAAAATTCAAAAATTTTTTACTATAATAAACTAATTTTCTAATAAAATAAGAAAATATTAAAGTTTAAACATTTGACTGGACATCATATGCTTGTTTTTTGTATGAAAATGAAAAACAAAACAATGACAATTTCAAACTGTATGAAAGGTTGAACATCATATGCTTGTTTTTTATATGAAAAATGAAGATAAAAATATTTCAAATTCTAACCTCTGTCAAAGAGTCTGTGGTGACCACATAGGGAAGGGAAACAATATTCTTATTCCTATTGTTTTTATTGCTTTGCTAATGTCAAAGGATAATGCAAACACATCATATTTGGAGTGCCTTTTTTCAGTAGTTCACTGGTTCAAGAGAGAAAAATAATAATAATAATAATAATGATAAAGTTATGCGATTTAGGTAGCTAGGCCAGTAGTTAGGTCAAGACATTGTTAATTCAAGGTCTATGGTTCCTTAGTATCGGTATTAGGTAACCTATATTAGGGTTATATTGGTAGATAAATACTGAGCTCTAGCTCAACTTTGCATATGCTTTTGTCATGTCTCCTCTCCTAATGGTTCAATAGATCCAATATGCTTATAATACACATATAATAAAATAAATAAGTCCGTTTGAATTGATTTAGAAACATATACAAAGCATGCCTTATATTGATTTTATATAAGTGGATGGTAATGATGAGGATGATGGAAGAATATGCAAAATTACAGTACTTTGACCACTTAGGACATTAAAGGCCAATCGCTATCAGCTAAGAATAATTACTTTCTTGTTCTTTTTAATAATAAAAATAATCTATATTTTGAAAGGGTAGGCAAAAGGCTTCCATAACCATATATGTTTGACAGGTAGTCAATGGATCAAAGAGTATACAGTCTACTTTTTACTGGCAAACAGCCTTTGACTAGGGTTTCGAGCCGGTATCAGATCAATAATTTTTTAAATATACAAATGAGTTAAATTTATTTATAGAGGATATTTTTTCAAAAAATAGAATATATTAAAATAAAAAATGACAAAATTGAAATAAACCTTAAATAATATGAAATGAAGTAATAAAAAAATTTACTAACATTATATTTCATGGAACATGCAGTTCTTCATCATGCAAAATGAAAAAAAAAAAAAGAATTTATATAATTTATTCTAACCAATTTGAGACTAATATTTAGTTGCCCTGAATGTAGTGGATTTTCTTTCTATTATCTTTTCAACGAGTAAAAAACTTATAGTTAATATAAAACACCATGACCTTTTTATAATTTTCTTGATACATCCAAATTATCTAAAAAGAATTAAAACTAATAAGATTTCAATTTTTTATATTATAAAATAAATACTCAATAATTAAACTATTAGTCTAATCATAGATTTGGATTGAGGTAAAATAAAAGAAAAAAGAAAATAAAAAAAAAAAAAGTAATTATTGTAATTTTTTATTATTTACAAATGAAAGAAAAATAAAGAAGGCAAGAAAATAATTTTTAAAAATAAAGAAGGCAAGAAAATAATTTTTTTTTCTCTTTATTTTTTCTAAAATATAAAGAAAATATGATGATTGAAAGAATTTAAGATGAATTTACATATTTGTTTTTGATACTTTTTTATTGAAGAGGAAAATAAAATAAAATTCATTTTTCTTTATTTATTTTACTTTCTCGGTTAAAGAAGAAGGAAAGAAAATAAATTTATTTTTTTTCTTCTTTTTTAATCAAACATGAGAAACAAAAATAAGTAAAGAAAAATAAAATTTATTTTCTCTCTTTACTTTTTTATCTAAATATAAAAAGAAAAAAAATAAAAATTTTATTTTTTATTTTTATTTTTTCTCTCTAAATAATTTTCCAATTGCAGCGTAATGGTCAGAAGCCATAATCATTATTGACAAAAAAAAAATTACAAAAAATTGTTTTTAATTTTTTATTATGCGGATATTTTACTGTTTTTTTTATTACACAGATTGCGATGACTCCAAGTAGACACCTTTACAACTTTCATGTGTTGGGGTTTTTCGTGCTTTCTTTAAAGCCATAGGCCACAAACCACACCCTCTTCAAAACCTCTTCTTAGAAGAAGTACAGACTGACGGGAAGAACCTCAGGAACTAAAACCCAAATGAACTTTCTTTTTCTTCTCTCTTGCAATATCTTCCCTCTTTCTCTCACTGATATAATCTAAAAAACACAACCAGCCCCATTTCATCTCTTTCTTTTCTGTCTCTCTCCCATGTTATGTCCATAACCCCTCTTTTGTATTGTTTAGTCTCTTATACTCACTCTTAACTGAATGGATGAGACAGAAGAATCCGATGCCAGCAAGAAACGCACCACAAAGACTAAAACTTTCAGGGGTTGGACCAACAACCATAAGCATCACTATCAGTATCAGCATCACCTCTTTCAATACTCTAACCAGTTTGGTTTCTTTAACCATGCCCAGCACCCAAGTTACTATCCAGCTCTTCTTCGTCTTCCTTCTCCTCCTCCTATACCTCTTCAACTTGCTTTAGCTCCGCCTTTTCCTCAAAACCACAGCTTCAGGACAAAAACCCATGTGCAGAAACCGTCATGTAAGATAAATAATCCTCCTCGTGCCTGTTCTGATACCAAAGGACCCCTTGTCACGGTTTCAACAGGTAACATTACATATCTAGAACATATGTTTTGTTTTTATTAGTAATATTTGCAATCTTTTTTCTTTCCTATGACTTTCTTTGCATGTGCGTTCTATGGAAGTTAAAATATGGTTTTTTGTATGTATTATTATTGGTATATAATGTTTATTTTCCTTTTAAGTTGCTCACAGTAGCTTGGAAACAGAATTTCTGACTGTTTCAGTTTCTTGTATTATATTATTTCTTTGGTTTTATGTATTTGTACACCTCCGATTATCAGATATTTGACTGATATATCTGTAATGAACAGAATATAATTCATTTACTTAATAAAAGACAGAAAAGGAAAAAAAAAAAAAAGAATGAGGAGAATCCAATGGTCAAAACAGACGTTCTCTTGCTATTTCTAATGCGTAAAACTCAAATACTGTTATGTTCTTCATTTTGTTGTTGCTCCAATCTTTTTAACCATTTTTGGATGATTTGGGATGAGAACGAACCCCGCTTAAATAGTGAAAAGACAGCTTAAGAAATATTTAGAAAGAAAAGAAAATTAATGCCAGTGACTTGCCTGTTTTTCTCTTCATTTGTAACCAGCTCTAAAGGGGCCGCAACCACAAAGGAGTCAGCCTTTTAAAGGAAATGATGGAGGGAGAAACATGGGTTCCACCACCCAAGCACTAGTAACTGCAAGGAGACCTGATTCTGGTGGTGTAGAAGGACCAGTTATTGCTCTCCTTGCCAACCATTTTCTTGTCCAATTCAGTTCGTCACAGCGAATTTTTCATTACAATGTGGAAATTTCTCCCAAACCTTCTAAAGAAGTTGCCCGGATGATCAAACAAAAACTGGTAGAGGACAATTCAGCTGTGCTTTCTGGGGCTTTTCCAGCCTATGATGGCAGAAAGAATCTTTACAGCCCAGTTGAATTCCAAAATGATAAGCTAGAATTCTACATTAGCCTACCAATTCCAACAGGCAAACCATCATTGCCTTTTGGAGAAGCGAATGACTTTGAAACAACGCATCAGAAGCTCAAACTATTTCGAATAAATATCAAGCTTGTATCAAAGTTGGATGGAAAGGAGCTGAGCTGCTACTTGAGCAAGGAAGGTGATGATTGGATCCCACTTCCTCAGGATTATCTTCATGCTTTGGATGTTGTCTTGAGAGAGAGTCCTATCGAGAAGTGTATACCGGTGGGGAGATCACTTTATTCAAGTTCAATGGGAGGAAGTAAGGAAATTGGAGGAGGAGCTGTTGGATTAAGAGGGTTCTTTCAAAGTCTCAGACCAACTCAACAAGGACTAGCTCTCAATGTGGACTTCTCTGTGACTGCTTTTCATGAAAGTATAGGAGTGATTCCCTACCTGCAAAAGCGTCTCGAGTTTCTTCGGGACCTCCCTCAGAACAAAACAAGGAGTTTGATTGGTGAAGAAAGGGAGGTAGTGGAGAAAGCTTTAAAGAACATCAGGGTCTTTGTTTGCCACAGAGAAACAGTTCAGAGATACCGTGTTTATGGCTTAACTGAAGAAAACACAGAAAATCTATCGTTTCCAGACAGGGATGGGAAGAACCTAAGGCTGGTGAGTTACTTCAAGGATCACTATAATTATGATATAAAATTCCGGAACTTGCCATGCTTGCAGATTAGTAGAAGCAAACCATGTTATCTTCCTATGGAGCTTTGTATGATTTGTGAAGGACAGAAGTTTCTTGGGAAGCTTTCAGATGATCAGACTGCAAGAATACTTAAGATGGGCTGCCAAAGACCAAAAGAACGAAAAGCCATTATTGATGAAGTTATGAGAGGAAATGTTGGGCCAGCAAGGTGAATGTTCTTAAATATTCTTTTGTATTTCTCAGGTCTCGTCATTTAGTTATTTCTGATCGTTCAAAATTCTTCTTACTTGACAGTGGCAACCAGGGCAGAGAATTTAAACTTCATGTTTCAAGAGAAATGACGAGATTGAATGGGAGAATCCTACAACCTCCAAAACTAAGACTTGGTGATGGTGGCCTCATAAGAGATCTAACACCTTCTCGCCACGACCGCCAGTGGAACCTTCTGGACAGTCACGTCTCTGAAGGAAGTAGGATAGAAAGGTGGGCACTAATAAGTTTTGGAGGCACCCCTCATCAGAAGTCCAACATTCCAAAATTCATAAATCAGCTCTCTCAAAGGTGTGACCAATTAGGCATATTTCTTAACAAGAACACTATAATTAGCCCTCAATGTGAGCCAACTCAAGTACTTAACAATGTCGCCCTTCTGGAATCAAAACTCAAGAAAATACACAAAGCTGCATCGAACAATCTCCAGCTGCTTATATGCATAATGGAGAAGAGACACAAAGGATATGCAGATTTGAAGCGAATAGCAGAGACAAGTGTTGGTGTTGTAAGCCAGTGCTGCTTGTTTCCGAATCTTGGCAAGGTGAGTTCACAATTTCTGGCTAATTTGGCCCTCAAAATCAATGCCAAAGTTGGAGGCTGCACAGTTGCTTTATACAATTCATTACCCTCTCAGATTCCACGCCTTCTTTGTTCCGATGAACCTGTGATCTTTATGGGAGCTGATGTTACTCATCCTCATCCACTCGATGATTGCAGTCCATCTGTTGCTGCTGTTGTCGGCAGCATGAATTGGCCAGCAGCAAACAAGTATGCATCAAGAATGAGATCACAAACGCATCGACAAGAAATTATCCAGGACCTCGGTGCAATGGTGAAAGAATTGTTAGATGACTTCTATCAAGCAGTGAGCAAACTTCCCAAGAGGATAATGTTCTTTAGAGATGGAGTAAGCGAAACCCAATTCTATAAGGTGCTGCAAGAGGAATTGCAAGCAATTAAGGAAGCTTGTTGTAGATTCCCTGGTTATAGACCTTTCATTACTTTTGCAGTAGTTCAGAAGAGGCATCACACCAGGTTGTTTCCGTGTGAAACCGATCTATCTGCCATTCAAAACCAGTTTTACAATGAAAATATACCCCCAGGGACAGTTGTGGATACTGTGATTACTCATCCAAAGGAATTTGATTTCTATCTATGCAGCCATTGGGGTGTGAAAGGAACAAGTAGGCCAACCCATTACCATGTCTTGTGGGATGAAAACCAATTCACTTCTGATGAATTGCAGGAATTGGTTTACAATCTTTGCTACACATTTGTAAGGTGTACTAAGCCAGTTTCTTTGGTGCCGCCTGCTTACTATGCTCACTTGGCTGCATACAGGGGTAGGCTTTACCTTGAGCGATCTGAATCCATAGCTTCTATGAGAAATGCTTCTACAATCTCAAGAGCTGCCCCGCCAAAGGCGACTCCTCTACCAAAGCTCAGTGAGAATGTAAAGAATTTGATGTTCTACTGCTGAATTTTCTTGCATATGGTTATTGTTCAGTTATATCTTCACTTTAGACATCAATGAAGTTCCAATATGTTACAGGCCTATCACTGTTTAATTTTCAATTATTAGAACCTGTAAGTAGGCAAATCCAGAAATGAATTGCTATATATGATGAAATTTTCTCATAGTAAAGAAGAGTTGATCAAGTTCTTTTATGAGTGCCTATTGTCATTGCCGATAAACAATTTTTTCCTTTATCTAATGTTGATTAAAGGGATCCAAATTAATGTTGTTACAACCTTTATTTAATGTTGACCCAACAAATTATCAGTCCTTTAAATTTTTCTTATCTAACATGTGAAAGATTGAAAATTTCAAACATTTAAGTACACAAGAAAGGGAACTAAAGGAAGAAGAACAAGTGACAAGGAAATGAAGGAAAGAGTAGAAAAATGTGATTAATTCGTGTTTCAGTGATAGTATATTATCTGCCTATTTCCCATGCATGCGTCAGCACTAAGGGATGGCAGAGTTTGCACAGAAGGAAAGAAAGAAACAAGAAATACACAAGGAAAAGGTTAAGCTGCATGGACTGAAGGAAAGAAATAAACGATAAGTATAGCAGTATTCTGGATGCCAGTGCCAGCAATGCCAAACAGCCTTTCAAATGAATGGAAGATAATAAAAGAATAGAATGTACAATGAGATAAAAAGAACAAAATAAAAGCCGAGAAAAGATGGGATTTTTTTGGAGTGAAAAATAAAAAAAAGCCATTGCTACTCTTTCTACTTCACCTGTAGTCTCTCTTTTTGCTTTTTCTTTCTGTTGTTTTGCATCAGTATGACAAACTTTTTAAGTACTGCACGGACATAAGAAGGGACACTGCTAATATTTAGGCAACTAAGAAATAAACATGGGTGTGGGCAGTTGGCAGGACACCCCCCTCTCCTTCTCGTTGTAGGGTAGGGGGTCTTTCTATCCACCCTTGGCACGTGGGTTTAGATTTTCTTGAGCCATGCATAATCTTTTCATATGATAAGAAAGAAAAATGCAATCTAGCCGAGCCAAGTGAGGTTAATTTAATTTAATTTTATTCCCCTGCTAATTTTTAATTTTCTTCTATTACGAAAATAATTAATTATATACATAAACCAAATAAAAGTCAACTTATGCTTAGTCGGGGATAAAGGTAGAGTGAACAAATTTAGGAAGAGAGAGTTAATTTTGTAATTTGTTATTTCGTAATCTCTTTAGTAAAAGAATTCGTTAGTACAATCAATGAGCTGATTTGCTACTTAGGTCCGTTCATTCAATACAATTAACTAAGCTACATCCTCACTTAGTTAACCCAAGTCCCATTCCCACTAGTTGCAGCTAATGCCCCTTTGTCCATCTGAAGCTGTTTACCTCTTGTTCCATCAGTGCCATTTTGCTTTATTACTAACTACATCATCAGCTGCCAGATCATTGTTAACATAAGTCATATTGACTACATTAGGTTTATTGTTTTTTTTTTTTTTTAATATGACAAAATCGACGTGGTTCTGTTTTATTAACTAAAAATTAAAATATTACCTCCCTAATCTCCTGACAATAATTCACGATTTCGCCACTGTTAGCCTGAGAAAGATTATATAAATGCATTACTTATATATATTATTTTTTAATTATTTTTATCTATATAGTGTAAGCATAATATTGAAAAGAAATCAAAATAAAAATTAGAGAAATATACGCAGAAACTCTTTAACCTACTTCAATCTAAGGCAGGGTGAGCCATGATTTTCTCTTGATGGATCAGGGTTGGGTTTTGTGAAACTCCACCTATACCTATCTTCGAGAATAATATTTCCCTAGAGATTGCAAATGGATAGGAGGTTTTGATCCAACCATTTGACATTTGAGTCATTTTGGGATTGTATTGAATCTTTTGGAATGATAAATTCATTCAAATTACTTGTAACATTGAAGTATATAATTAAAAATGATTTCAGATAATTGTCAAATTTTTAACTAAATCACTTAATTTTAAATTTTTAGAAACATATTATTTATTTTTGTAAAAGATTTTAAATTTTTAATTAATTAAATTGAATCAAATTTAAATTATTTCATATCAAATCTTAGCAAATCATATATGAATCTCTTAAATACATATGACTAATTATGATTACAGGATCTACATTATTCAATTCAGATTGTATGACCGAAATTTTATTGAAAAATAAATTTTAAAATTTATAAAAGTAAATATCTTTATAGAAATAAGTCTTGAATATTGATTTGGAATTCAACAGTTAAAATCCTATAAACATGAGCAATCATGTTTAACCAAATATAAAATCATCTCAATTCTATTTGGACATCAAATTGGTTCGATGAAGATGTTGAGTTGAGCTTATTTGATGGTCACTAGTGTCAAAACTCACTCACTACCTTGATCTGAATTTTCATTTCGACGTTTCAAAATAATATCTTCTCAATTATCAAATCCAGATAATATTGCTGGTAAAGATGACTTTCTAAATTTGCAAGACCTTAAAACAGCTCCAATGCCCAAGATTTTCTCTAGACAATCATCGAAGCCAATCCTAACGAAATGAAGAACCTCGAATTCTTTTGTCGGTGATAAATACTATTGCAATGATACGTTATATCACACTCACACAAGCTGTATGGAAATAACCAATCAAACAAGATGTGATTATTTTGTTGCATCAGTTGGTCCCAACAATTCAAATACCCAAATTTCCATCCTATCAATTATCAAACAAATCTCAATCCCATCTTGTCTCAGCTTTTTCCTTTCCTTTTGATCAGATCGATAGAATTATCGGGGGACCTAAAAATGGTGCTATGTACTGTCTGTCTAGACCACCACGTATAAGGACCACTAGCTTCAGAGAAATGGGTGTGCATGAGTATAAGTTTGTTTTATGTGCTGTCTAATCCCAAGTTACATCAGGTGACTTGAGAGTTGAGTCTTTCTTTTTCTTTTCTTTTTTTTAATTAGAAAAGAACTTTGTTTGATTGAAACCAATCAAACGCCTATTTCATCATTTCAGGCGGTATCATCTAAAATATAAAAAAATCGAAAAAAGAATCATAAAGAAAAAAGTAGCTTTCTCTACCTCGAGCTTTCACTTCAGCAAAGATGCCATGATAGCTGGATTCTCTATGTTTAGCTGTATAGGTTTATGTTCCGCTCCAGTTGTTTGTCAGTTAGGCGAATAGCTTTCTCTTAGCTGCAAAATATAGATATTGTTAATCCGCGTAATATTAACCTTTATTATAATTTTAATATAAAATTCTATAAAATACTGAAATTTTACATATTAATAAATTATAAAATAATATGTTTTTTTAATTTTTTTCAGACTTAGAAAATAATTTTTTAAATAGAAATTAGTTATATTATATTTATTATTTTGTTTTAAATTGATTTAAAATAATATATTTTTTAATTTTACATAAAAATACTTTTTAAAATATAATTTATATTGTATTAAAATTGTATTTATTTTGAGTTTATTTTAAATTATTATTTTTAAAAGTAATATGATAATTTTAAAAAATTAATTAAATAAAATAATTACTTGGTACATGCTAAAAAAATTATCTAACACAATTTTTAATATCAAAATTTTATATAATATATATTCGGCTTTGTGAATAAAGAGTTTCCTCTCTCGATTGTGCCTGGTTTAATTTGGGTCTCATTGGGCATAATTCCAGGGCTTACTTTACAATTGATAGACTCATACCTGTCCTTTGCCGACCCAAAAGATAAGTCTCCTTGTAGCCGAACCATTATTATATTTGAGGAGAGGGAGGGGCGCAGTGAGTACTGAAGAACCGAAGGTGATGCGCAATGCTAGAAATTTGGAAGACAGCGGCATCCAAAAAGGTCAATCCAGCGATGTCTTCCCCATGGTTCAATGACCTTATGTTGATAAGTCCCATTTAGGAACTACAGAGGTATAAACTTTAATTCTGAAGCTACGTATGGCTCAATAAATCATATTTGATCTCTATCAACTTCACACTTGAATAACCAACTTAAACCAGATTCAGTGACATTGTAATCAAAATGCCAAATTGACCATATCTAGATGTATATAAAGAATCTATTATCGTTAATTAGTTTTTACTATTATGACATTTTTTTATTATAACTACTTTACAAGTCCTTGATTCTACATTTTCAGTCTTTCTTCCCACTGAAAATTGCGGGCTATGCGATAAAGGGAAGTGATTACTGGATACATTTAACTAATGAATATTAAAAAACGTGTCCTGGTAAAGATTTCTCAGCTGGGAGTTGAAGTAACTCCCGGATCCCTTCATAAACCTGCGTACAATGAAAAAAAATATAGTTTTCGTTACTCAGAATCCTAGAAAGAAAAAGGCAATTCATAATGGTCATAAGCAAGAAGCTAAGGCATGCCATAAAACTAGTATCATCATGAACAATTTACACTTATAACATGTTTGGCACACTAAAAAAATAAAATGAAAATAAAATTTTTTCTCCATTTATATATTTAGAAGCTTAATTTATTTCAAAAACTAAAGAATGATACTTCACAAAGATTATAATATCTCACTATTTTTTAAATCCTGTTGTTTAAATTAATTTATTTGCTTGTAAAATGTAAGATTATTATATATAAAACTAATTACAAAAATTTTATTAATATTTGAATTGTATTTCTTGTATGTTGAAATATATCAAACAAAAACATTGAAATCGTAAAACACTCACATTAAAAATGAGATTCCATTTCCTATATCTTAGTATCACCAAATGTCATTACACTGTTGGGTTTAAATTTTTACAGGAATTCATTTTATTTACAAATGAATTCTCATATTTGGAATGTTAAATAATAGGGCTAATTAGGATTTCCGCTCGTAGTTTACCCTGATATACCCTCACATTCTAAAAAAATAAATTAAATCATCCATGTGTTTTGACACTGTTATATTCACTAGTCCTTCCGTCAAATATTAGCCAATTTTCCGAGTCAAAGACAAAAATCAACATTGATTTTTTAATATCCAGCATAACCTTAAATAAGTAAAAAATAAAAAATAAAAAAATCAACACTTTGTCAAAAACCCTAACAAAGCTGCCTTCTCTCACTATGATAACACCCTCAGCTCCTCAACACTGGATCCCAGTTTGGTTTCATGTTATTCACTGCTAGCAAGATTGATGTTGATCACACCCAGAACATGGTGGCCACCTTCATTGTTCAGTCCTTCCAATTGTCTTCATCACCAAATGCGACGACGAATGTGGGCTTGGCATTTGGTGGCAATGGGTATAAGATGGGACCCATGATGGAGAGAAAATCGAGTGTTGAGATGGAGGGTCAAGTTTAGTTGTTACATGTTTTCATGCATCATGTGAAAGAGAAAGTTGGATGCAAAGTGGTGATTGTGGTGAATGATAGATCTTATTAGGTCTCATTGTTAGTGATTAATTTTATTTGAGATCTTATGTATTTCATAACTGTGCAGTATAATGTTGAGTTAATTAACAAAGTTTGATTTATTCAAGAGAGTATAAAATTTGGTCTTTTTTTTTTTCTTTTTTCTAAGTAGAATTTATGTGGCTAGGATCCGTTACATTTAAAAAGTTTTGATCTTTTGTGCAACAGCACTAAGTTGTTTCTTCTTCTTCTTCTTCTTCAAGTTTTTTAGGCTTCTAGATAACAAGCTGTTGACAAATGATGAGTTTAGTATTAACAAAAGATGTTTTTCTTAATTGTTAGGTATAAATTTAGGGTTGATTATGATTAAACTTTAAGATTTTCTAAAATATAAAGTTAATTATGAGTTATTGTAGCTTTGATTCTTAAATTTTCCGCTTTGAAATAGAGTGATGAATAAGAATAGTGGGTGAAAAAAGAAAATTTAATATCAAAATAAAGGTATTATGATTCTTTTTACAAAGATTTAAAGGCAAAATGGATGGAAAAATCAGGGAGTCTAACGGTGCCAAAACACAAGGATGATTAAATTTATTTTATAAAATGAGGGACAAAATAATCTATTTGGGTATCTTGAAGAGTGTAATCATACTTAATCCTAAATATAACTAAAACTTATTTCAAATAAAATTATTATTGTGCTTGGAATAAATATAGAATTCAATTTAATATTTTATTTGGTCAAACATACTATTTTTAAGTGTTTTTTTTTTTTTTTTTTGAAAAATTTTACATTATGTTAATAAAAATGTGATTATTTCAAATTCAAATCAACATTTGTCAATAATGCCCTTTTATGTACATTTTTTTTCTTAAAAAAATCTACAATTTGGCCATAATAATAGTACAAACAATTAATAATCGATTATTAATTTCAATAATTTTTTAACATAAAAAAATAAATTTGAATAGGAAATTTTCTTTTTTTGTTTGCAAATATATCAATAAATTGATTCAACGCAAAATTCTTGAAACACACAAATCAAACATATTGTTTTATCTTTTACTATGGAGCTCACAAAAATATCTTGTAATAACATCATTGAGCAAATTTAAGATTCTAGCTAGAGCTCACTCATTAAAATAATTGTCTATTATGAAGTAAACAAAAAATAAGTTCAATAGTCCTACAACTCTTGTAGCAAAGAAAAAAAAAAATACCAGCCAGCCACATAAAAAAAAGATTAATATCTAATATATATAGGGGTTAGAGAATAGTTGGCCATATTAATTAATTAGCTTATGATCTAATCTTTTAAATGCCACTCAAGACATGGTACTTTTCCTTAGGGGAGAATTTATAAATTCTCCTTAATTTAGATTAGAATATGGCCCATCAATGTTTTCCAGTTGATGATGAAAAAAATTAGGTACAATATACGCAATTATTTGATTCGTATGCTCCAAAGCATAATGTAAAAGGCATCAGGAAAAAAAACACATGCAAAGTTAAACAAGGAGTATTTTGGTCTTATACTATATTGGCTTACAACTATTTCGCTAGAATTTAGTTTAGTTATATTCAACTCCATAAACTTAAGTAAAATTCTAAATGAACTTTTATTTGAACCAAACACAAACTTTGGATAGCTAAGCTAATGTTGTTTTCTACATGCAATTTTAATGTGAACAGTATTCAAGTGGCCAAGTAATCCTCATTGTTAAAGGAAGATAAAAAATTCCAGCACAAGGACTGAACTGGAAGTAAATTTAAGAGCATGTCAAATTGAAAGTGGTGTGTGTGGATTTGTAGAAAATGGGGAAGGGATGACATTAAGATAAAACCATCAATATAAATAGATACCAGCTTGATCTGAGCTTTAATTGATGCAATTTGATGAGAATACACTTCTATCTGCCTGCAAATGCAATTTAGAGATTCATTACGCCTAATTACAGAAAAACTAGAATGGTCCATAGAAAAATCCAATTGAGTGAAAGCAGGTCATACATGACACAAAGATAAGTACCAAAATGGTCAACACAAGAGCAGTCCACACAGTTACTTATACCTGCAGGATCATATATACCTATTATATAGTTTTTGAAAGTTGCTAACAGTAGCTTTCTCTTGCACAGGGGAAAGTATATTAAAAGTTTCTCCCTGATTAAACTTTGTTTGCCAGTAATTGAAATGCTTCATCGTGAAAGGAGAATGATCAACCACTAATGGCATGAAATGCGTTGAAAGTGACTGCACATGGTGCTGGAGAAAGATGATAAACAAGGGTGAAAGCCAGAAACCGGAGTCATCATCAAATTGCTATTTGCTAACTACACTTATTGCAGTTGAAGTATTGGCATTCCTGAAATACAACTATTCTAGGTCATCTACAAAGGCGAATTAGATTAAATAAGGTCTGATCAAGGATGATATTGTCATTTATGGAACATCCTTCATTTTCATGTCCATCACTCTAGTTCAGCGAAGTTTGATTAACAAAGTGAGGGAATTGTTGAAAATCCAAATCCCATCTGCAAATAAATTAACTCGAGAAATTATTCCCAGAATCTTTCAGTGTGCCTATATCTCTGCACCTAGGGGCAGAAACCAAAGAATTCATCAAAATAATGTCCAAAAAAAGAGGAATAGTATTCCTGAAATCCTTAGCCCTTGCTCTCACTCTCACTCTCATCCAGGTCAACCAAAATCCACAAAAAAAGAATAATCTGCACATATTCCACCAAGCACCAATTTCTGCCTCATGAACTCTTTCAGATAGCGTAATATGCTTTAGAATAAAAAAAGGAAGTGATATGTCATTACATGTTAGTAGTACATAATTTTTCTTCACAGTCCATGTCATATTATCAGACTATAATTGTACCGAAGGAACCCAGGGAAAAACAAACAGCAAATTAAGTTTACACAGAAAATTTTATGAGGCTTTGATGCATTTATTATTTAGTTGCATTTTGGCAGAATGAATGGCATTGACTAAACACAGCAGTTAGTATTATAGACATGATATATGGTGAAGTCCCTTTATATGAGAGCTATTTCTAGCAAAAGAAAGACAACTACAGTATGTTAACTTCTGTCCCAACAACTGCAATCTTGCAGCTATTTAGGTTTTCATCTATGCAAATGCAACCCCCTATGATGCATCATCAACAAAGACTTTGCACAAAGGTAATTTGGTTAACCAAAGAGATATTATATACCTGGCTATCTTTTCCTCCCTTAGTGATATATACTTCAAAGCTTCAGACCAGGTAAACTCCACGTGGAATCCTAATCCAATATCCACAAATATGCGTTGTGTATCTGGTCTGTAGCACAGAAAAAAAATATATATATAACACTCCATGCTTAAGTATCCACCCCATACTAATACCATATACATAAAACGAAAGATAGCTTGGCAGACACAGAGAGAGAATTACATAATTGTTTAATACAGCTGCTACAAAGAAGTAAAGTATTCCAGGTGTCCAGAACTTACACATCAGCTTGCATGTAGACTTCAGAGCCCAGGTTAACCAATGTCCTAAGACTGGTTATGCTATTTTTCTCCAAATTCTCAATGTTTCTTCGCAGATCTGAGCTAGATATAAAGAGTCAAGTAAAGGCTGACACAGGGATTGCAAAATTTTGATTAAAGACCATAGCTAAGTTCAAATCACAAAAAAGCACAAGGAAAATTTTGCTTGACACCAGGACTTTATCCTTTGTTTTAAAAAGAAAAAAAAAAAGAAAGAAATGAAAAATCATTCAAGTGCCCTACCTTTTATGGTAGTGGCAGTGCCATAAATTTTTGGTTGGTTCTTAAAAAATTATTTACTTATGCCGAAATTAGGGCGTCTCTGGCGTACGAGGCTCAGGCTTCCTGCTTTGCAAGGGTTGGGGGGAGGGTCGTCTTTCACACAAAACATTTCCCTTGCACTTTTTTAATTATTCTGCATAGAATCTCTTCTTTGAAAAAAAATATCTGAAATCGGTAACCTTCTGGTCACAATCACAAAGAAGCAAAATTACCAAGCCCCAACAAAATGCCTAATATTCCATTTATCTGATCAAAATCAAGCAAAATGATTGATTGACATAGGAAGTCAAGCAAAAATGTAATTCTACAACCATGTAAACGACAAATAGATTATGATTAAGAAAAAAAAAATTCAAACAGTAAAATAAGTAGTAGAAAAAGGATACAAAATCTTTTGTTGTTCGAAGACCTTGTCCCTGCAAAACAATGAAAGGGAAAGCGATCAGGAAGAAATTTCCATTGCTTAAAATATAATTGCATGTTTACATGTCAACTCTCAACCAAAAAATAATAAAATCAATACCCTAAGCATTGGACACACAGATTTTTTATCTTCTTCAGGTAGTCATTCTCACTTACATTTACGAATGTCTAAGATTATACCAATTCTGGCATAATGTATAACAAAATTACAATAAATTTGGGCCAGTGACTTCACATACATAACGACCATAATATTAGGTGTTTGAAATACACCAGAATGCTCATCCAACAATCAGCATTCTTATTTGTTACTTAATCAAAATAATAGATACTAATCAGACATATACCATACATAAGCAATGAAGATAGAATCTCCAATACCAGCATAAATTTTCAAAATAAAATAAAAAAAATACCGTTCAGCAATAGCCCGAACAAGATCAGGTTTCAAGCGACTATCAACGAATTCCTCAAATTTGAGAATCTTCTGCTGACGATAGCTTTCCATCTTTTCTACCATAAACAACGGAAACAAATGCTGAGTTCAATCAGACATTTTGTCGAGCGGTATAAGTGCACAAGACATAGAGAGATCAAGTCGCCAAAAAAGGAAGAAGAAAACTGTGACAACGTAGAGAATGGAATGAGGGAATATTACTTGTGAGTGGACTGCAAGGAAGCTTATATGGAAGTGACAAGGGGAAGATCGGTCTCCAGAAAACAAATTGGTCTCTACTCGATCGGGTCGCAGCCGCGTCCTTTTTTAGCAAACTTATAATCAGAAAGATGTACTTTTTTTATTTCAGAATATTTATGCTTTAGAATATCAATAATATTTTAATTATTTTTTTTAATTATATCTTTATCTTATTAAGTATAATTATTGTATTTAATTTGAATATTTTTTATGCCTTCAAATTTGAATGTCCAATATCTTATTTCTACAATTATATCACTCATATAAAAAATTTAATTAAGTATAATATAATAAATTAGTCAAAAAAAAAGTGCCATAATTTTTCTGTATTTTTGTGCTAATGGTTTTAAATATTCTAAATAAAATCTGAATAACATATTTTATCTTTTAATTGCTTGACTTGTTTCATTCTATTAATGTTTTTACGTGACCCTTCTATTTTTAATGAAGATTTTTATTAATAATTTCGGATTTAATGCTATATACAATTTAAATTTATGACAGAATTGCATACGCTAAAAACTTAATATACAAAATTGGTTAGATAAAAATTAATGATAAATTTGCAAAAAAAAAAATCAATGTTATAAATTTGCAAAAAAAAAAAATCAATGTTCTTTTTTGGTATTAAGCTTTTTATTTATTATTATTATCTGTTTTCTCAAAAGGCTGAGATTTACAATACCCAATTTAACCATTAAAAATAAGGCACTGTTATTGGTATTGGGACGGTTTTAATAAATTATATTCTACATTTAAAATCATTTTAATTCTTTTAGATTGTGATTTATTTATTTAGTTTGTCAATCTCTGAGAAACCTAAGTCTAATCAAGCTCTATTAAATGTGTATAAGATTTTATATAAATAATGTAAACCATGATAATTAATTAAACTCGATTTAATTTAGTTAATCATAATTATAAAAATATGTATTTTTCACGTTCTTCTTAATTGTTAGATAACCAAATAATGTTTGAGATTTGTGATGTAGCTTGCTTATGAGGAATTCGCAATTAGTCTATGCAACGAGTTTCAAGCAATCCAAAGTCATGATTATGGGTGGCAAACTAGGAAACGTGGTGAGAAATGCAAAAATAAATACGAAGAAATTATATTTTTTAAAATATAGAAAATAAAAAAATGTATAAATATAAAAATATATATTTTTTATATATAATAAATATTGAAATAACTAATTATGAGATCATAAAAAATAATTATTTAAATCAATATTAACTATAAAAATCAATGAGATAATTATAATCAATCAAATATTTAAAAATAAATATTAATTGCCTATATAATGAGATAATAATAATGAATTAAATATTTAAAATAAATATTAATTGTCTATAAATTTCATAATCAAAATTAATAATAGAAAAGAAAATTGTTTCTAAAGTGGGAATATGTTTCTTTTTTTTTTTTTTTCTGAAGCTTGGAAACATGTTTCTTAATGTTTTAAAATTACACAAACGTGTTCGAAACGTTTCGAGAAAGTTTCCTGAAAAGAAACATTTTCGAAATGTGAAAATGGCCCCCCTCTAAAAGTTTATGTGCATCATAAGTGATAAATGAGTGGATATAGGTAGAGTTAAAATGAATAGGTGAAAAATTATTTATTTAGTATTTATGACATATTTAGTAATTATATGGATATCTATACTTATTTAACCCACATAAATTCTAACTCATCTATTTACTCATTTAATTTTTAATATATATTATACTATTTTATTTATAGATCTCATTATTAATATATATTACATAATTTATTTTTTTATTTTATTTAATATATTTTTTATTTAATCCTATTCACAATATAAATAAAATATTTATTTAAAAAGTAAATAAATATTTTCAGACAAATAACATAAAAATTTTGTACTTTCATTTTTACGTCAAAATAATTTATTTTTTATTTTTAAATTTTTAAATATTAATATTTTTATATTATCCATAATTTTATATTAAATTAATTAAGTCTGACAGTGACATCACCGAAGCTATATATTTATATAAACGACATTTATAAAAAAAACCAATTAGCATAAAAAATAACACCATTGACAGTGAGTGGCGTTTAGAACTGACTATGAGCCCAAGATCCCTTCTGTTTCTTTTGTGCATGTGTTACTCACACTCACCGGGTTTCATGAGTACTCTCAAAATCTGTCGGTCGTCATGACAAATAATAGGAAACCACAGAGTCTGTGCCGTTAACTCTCTATCCAAGGTTGGGTGAGGAGGTGTGGGTCCAGATCGGCAGCACTGACGATGAAACGTGTAGGATTGTTTAATAGTGGATGTGAGAGTATGGAATCAGTGTCATTGACAGAGTGTCTCATGTCGTCGAGTGAAAATAAAGAAAATTGGTTGGTGAGTGATGGAAAGGCCAATGGCAGAACTGTTTTCCTAAAAATTTATTAATTTTTTGTTTAATTTTTTTTTCTCCTTTGCTTTTATGATTATGCGTGTACTGTTCAGAAAATTCTTTCTATACATAGATTTGTCCACTTGAATTAATTTACAAATTTCAATATAAATAAAGTTGAACTTCAATTTATCAATGTATTGATATTTTTGCCAATATATCATATTTTCATTAGATAAATATATACATTCAAGTGCAATTAAGAAAATTTTAACTATTTACTATTAAAAAATATTTTACTCTCTTAACTTTTTCTTTTGGAACTTTTATAAATATTGTATTATTATTATTATTATTATTATTATTAATTTTTTAAAATTCTTTGTTTTTAATTCAATTTTATTTTGAAAAAGTAAATTTCAATAAATTGAATTAGTCAAATTTTATTAAAATATAAATTTAAAATATTTTTCACTTTAAAATATATATTTGATTTTTACATTTTATTTGTACAATTTGTTACATTACTTACATAAATAATAATATAATATTTTATTTTAGGGATGTATATATTTTTATTGGATATCATTATCCAATTTATATCCACTCATATACTAATAAAATTAAATAGGTAAAACGCATTTACTATCCATTTAAAATATAACTCACTCACTTATCATTCATACCCATTTTTTAAATGGTGGATATGAGTGAACTTTCTCACCCCTACATATAACTAGTAATGTAAAAATTAAATCAAAAGTTCCTAAGTTTAAAGGACAATATAAGTATTAATATTTTTTTTTATTTGTTTTATTCTTAGACCTACAAATGAAAAGTGAAAATTATGGCCAAATGCATAATTTGTCATATGAATTATTTGAGATTGGTCACTTTAGCATCTCATCTTTAATTTTGACCAATTTAACATATTTTTATTTTGAACCTATTAAATATCAATCTGACTATTGAGACTTGCGTGAATTTCATACCATATTTTTATAATTTTATTAGAAGATATGACAAAATTACCCCATATTCCTCCTACAACCTTTCTAACCCCAACTTCGTTCACCTCACTCGAAATCTCAATAACACACCCTAAAATCCTCCAGTTCCTCTTATCATAACAAAGTACCATAGTGGTATTTATTAAAACTCAAAATCTCTATTTTCATTGCTCCAATTCTCTCACATCTAATTTTTACATTTTTTTTATTGTAAGACTATTGTGGTCAATGTTAGAGTTGGAATTTTCTTTCAGTTGAAAGAGATGGTCAGTGTTAAGGTTGTGGTGCTCAACATGCTATCAATCAATAATCAAATCCACTGAAAAACCTTGCCCACATCCTCACAGTCGAAGCTCCACTACTCTCAACCAAATTCCTTCAGACTAAGTCATTGGTTTTCCTAATGAGTCACACTTACGAGATGACAAAAATTGGTGGAACTGTTATTTTGTGTGCATGAAAACCCAGAGTGGAATTGCTTCCTTAAAATAAGAAAAGTGAAGTTAAAAGCAAGACAAGGAGTGAAAAGTCATAGGAATGACAGAGGTAAACGTGGTAGATCCCAAGGCATGAGTAAGCGTGACGAGAGATGAGTTATTGTTAGATGAAGTACTACGAGGTGGATGTTTGATGTTGGATTATCTCAAATGCCCATTAGCCACATCAAAATGTATGAAAGATAATGAATGGTTTCATATAGGGGATGTTTGGGTGATACACCCAAATGGTTAGTTAAAGATTAAAGATTGATCCAAAGATGTTATTATTAGCAGTGGAGAGAACATGACCAGTGTGGAGATATAGCATGTCCTGTACACGAACTTAGAGATTTACGTGGCGACTGTAGTGGCTAGACCTCATGACTTCTAAGGTGGGACACTACGCGTTTGTCAGCTTGAAGAAGAGTAGTGGTGGCGATGATGCACCAACAGAGAAGGAAACAATTGAATATTACAGGAAAAAATTACCACATTTCATGGTGCCTAAAACAGTGGTGTTTAAGGTGAGGAGAGAGAGAATGAAATTAAATGGTCAATGTTAAGGTTAGAGTTTCCTTTCAGTTGAGAGATATTTGTTATTTGAGAGCCAGAGAAAATAATAAAAGATTAAAGAAAATAAGAAAAATAATAAAGATATTTTAGTCCAATTAAAATATCAATTTACGACTCGCTTAGTGGTGCGTTATTTACTCATTTATTTAATGACATCAGGAATTTGTGTATAAGCGATTATAAATAAAACCATAATAGTTTACTTAGTTAAAAATAAAAGATTAAGTATTAAATATATTACAATTGAAGGTAAAGTGTTAAAGTGGCCAATGACGAATAATTAGGGGGCAAATTATGCATTTGGCTTGAACATTACAATTAGCAAGAAAACTGGGAATTCACAAAAAAATTTCAGATTGAAGGGCCCACTGACAAGCTTTCTGAAGTTATTCGCTGATGTTTAGTTTAGATAGAGAAACACTGAAGTGCAGAAAGCTTCTAACTCGTTTCCTGAACTTGATGCAAAAATGCATATGAAATGAAAAGAAGAAAAAGAAAGTATAAATTAGGATAAAATTAGGAGTACTTGAACTAGAAAGCTAGCTTCTAGCAATATGGCTCTCCATCACTCATATGTTAGGCTGTGGCACAGCATTCCAACTAATTGTTTTATATTAACAATTTTACTGCAATTCACAAATAACAGAATGCATGTTCAAGCTGATGACCCATAGGCTTAAAGTAGCAGCTCAACTTACACGCTGAGGATGTTTGTTCAGTTTCTAAATCACTCCTGTTTCAGTGTCCAAACATGACATGGTTATTTCCTTGTTCCTGAAGGCAACCAAGATTGGATTTGTCACACACAAGTCGAATCCAAGTAGATTCAGAGATCTGACACGATTGTATAAGCTCTCAATAATCACAAGACAGCACCAATCTTGTTTGCAATAATCCAAGGGAAATTTCCTTGTTTTTGAAGGCAACCAAAGAATGCCAAGGAGATCACTGCACCATCTCACAACACAGTCTGGTTGCATTCATATTTATCCTCAGTAAAGATCAAGCAAAGTTCATTTGAAATCGACTAATCGAGGTAAAAGAAGAATAAGAAGGAAAAGGAGCAAAAAAAATCATGAAAAGTTTACATATGCAAAGATTATCATTTGATATCCAATGAATTAAATACATTTCTTTTTAGGGAATCCTTATAATAATGCTACACATGCAGAAACATGAATATATTCCCATTAATATATATGCTTTCTTGATCGTGTATCACACATAATCATGACAATCAAGAAAGAATCAATATCATTGAACATTTATGGTAAGGATAAAAGGTTCATCGCAACTGCAGAGGGCTAGAACAAATGCAAACCAGCTAATTGATGCAAACAGCCAAGGCTAAAGCAAAGGATCTACTTCAACTTCAAGGCCCAATCATAAAGGGAAGGCTAAAGAAGTTTAAGGATGTAATTGGAGCATTCATGCAACAAGAAATTACACTTTGATTAGCCCAAGAAGAG